>BPTQ01000005.1:245617644-245664361 GCA_019973895.1 Chrysanthemum seticuspe | reverse complement strand
CTACTCACGCATAAGTGAGTAGTAAAATCCAGTTTTGACTTGACGTTTTGTAGATTTTTGTGAGACTTTACGTAGTTTTATGATTTTTATAGAGTTTTAACACAAAATATACAAAGTCTACGTTTTACAAATTTTAGTCTACTTTTTGCTTGTTTCAAACGTGTTAACCGTCAAAGTCAGGGGGCAGAAAGTTTTTAACTGTCTTTATCAGGGACTCGTGCATTAAATTTTTCTTTTCAGTGGTTTCCAGGAAAACTTTAGTATTCAACAGTATTAATCAGGAAACCACTTTATAAAGTTTTCAAACTCTTTAATGTCAAAATTAGGGACCTAAAAATTTAAACAGTTCAAATCAGGAGCCTAAAGTGTTAAACGTTTAAACCAGGGAACCAAATACTGTATTTGCATCTGAAACATATAAAACACAATTTTGAGATATTTTTAGTATTTTGATGCATTTCAGAGTGTTTTTAGATGTTTTGCAGTTCAGTTTTGACCTAAAATGATGAGTGAATACGCACTCATCAATGAGGAAGGTGAATCCATAGATAACACTAAATATAAAGGAATGATTGGTAGCCTACTCTATCTGACGGCTAGTAGACCCGACATTATGTTTAGCGTTTGTCTATGTGCTCGCTTTCAAGAAGATCCAAAAACATCACACCTAGAAGCCTTAAAGCGAATATTTAGATACATTAAAGGCACTACATGTATAGGATTATGGTATCCCAAAGGAACGGGTGTAGAAACCATAGTGTATGCCGACTCGTACCATGCCGGTGACTATGTCGATAGAAAGAGTACAAGTGATATTTGTACTTTTGTTGGACAATGTATCACCTCATGGTTTGCAAAGAAACAAACGGCCCTCGCTATCTCAATTACCGAAGCCGAGTACGTCTCAACCGGAAAGGCATGTCAATAAGCTCTTTGGATGAAGCAAGCTCTCGTGGACCACAAAATTCATCTCAACGACATCTCTATACTTTGTGACAACAAAAGAGCCATTGATCTTAGCAAAAATCCTGTCCAACATGCCCGAACGAAACATATTGAAATTCGCCATCACTTCCTTTGCGACAATATTCAAAAAGGAAACATCTCAATCGAGAAAGTCTCCTCCGAAGATAACATTGCCGACATCCTAATTAAACCTCTTAAAGGAGAACTATTTAATCTTCTTAGACTTGGTTTAGGATTAATGGAACCAAACATATAATCAAAAACATAGCTTAAAACTTAGAATGACCAGAACACAACAATTTACCAGAATTTGATGGTGTTCCCACGGAACCAAAATCTAACAGAGACGGAACCAAAAATTTAGGTTCGTCTGGTCCATGGTCTTCACAGTAGCAAAAATTTTAAACTACAAAACACTTTATTCTTCACAACCCACATAACCGAACGACCTACAAACACACCTAACTCATAATTAAGGTTTTTTCTTCAACTAATCACAGCCAAAATCATCATTGTAAGTATCCTAACTAAATTACTTCTCTTAATTCTGAGTCTAGGGTTCTAGTTTATGCACAAAACCAAAACATTAGTATTATGCATATTCTTGCACAAATCATGAACTACATTGTTAAATTACATAACTAATCATGTTTCCCTTAGTTATGAGTTACATATCATAAGGCATTATCATAATTAACTAAAAACCCCATGTCACAATTTTGAAAAATTTCTCACTTGTAGGAAAAACAATTTCTCATTGTTCATACAAATAAAAACGTTATTTTCATCACTTGCATAATGTCTCTTGAATACTAAAGGTAATGCATAACTAATATGCATTCCCGGGTATATTCAAACGAAGCCACGTTAAATTAGGAGCGTTTGGGTTATCTCTTGCATTTTGCCAAACACTATTAATAAAAACTATTTTATGCATAAAAATGAGTCAAGATAACCACAACTCCACATTTTTTGCATATAGGTACACACTAGAACAAAAATGTTAATTTAATTTTCGTTTTTACTAAAACTTGTAACTTTTTGCTCCTAGAAAACATGCCTCCCGCAAAGTATTACAATCACAAAGACACCCTTGGATACATCCCACAACACCACAAAAATAAGGGTCTTAGCAAAGACCAAGTTGAGGTTTTTAAGAGTCTAGAGAAACGCTACTTTCATGAGGGTAGGACAATTCACCCATCATTTGTCGAGGGAACGAACCTTCGTCAAGAACTAGCCACCATTCACTCCGATGGTCTTCTAGACATTGACAAGCCCATTTTCCCTAGATTTGTCCTTGAGTTCTATGCTAGCGTAATTTCTATAACAAATGATGATGGTCTTATGTCTCTTAGCTTCTAGGTCAACCAAACTAATTCCAACATTTCCCTCACTGATTTCGCCCAAGTGCTAGGAATTCCTTGTGTTGGAACATGTCTCTACTCGGATAAGTGGTCACTCAAATTCTTGACTCAATTCATGATCGTTCTACCAAACTTCCTTGGTCGACAAAGATGTCATCCGTGAGCACCTCTTCTTTGATAGGTTTGCAACAACTCGTGTCACTAGAGCCAGAAGGGTAATCAACCGAGATACATACGGAATGGAACTCAATGAGCTTAAGCCTCAATTCAAGAAATGGGAAGAACTTCTTAGAGCCAATGTCATAAGCACCATAGGAAACCGTGACCATATCAATGCTTGCCTTTGCTACATGCTCTATAGCATGTCTAATCGTCAACCATTCAACTTAGCATACTACATTGCTAGGAGGATGGTCGACATTCCAACTCAAGGCACCATTGCTCTTCCCTACGGGATGCTTCTTACCCGTCTCTTTAGAGCTTTTGCACCCATTCCGCCAAGTCCTAGAGGGTTAAAACTTGACTATCCTCTAATCCCTCACATCTTTGTGCCATTGAGTGATGAAAGGGTATCTAAGACTAAGACCAAAGGAAAATGGCCACAACCTCCTACTCCTTCATCTTCATCCAATAGTTCGGAAGACGGTCTCCCCAACTCTAGGCTTCCACCTCACGAGTACTACGCTTCACCTCCAGATATTGAGAACCTCTCGGAGGAATTCAAGCAAACCAAGGGATGTTTAAGTGTATTGGTAGGATGATGTCCAAGATATACAAGAAATTGGACAAATGATGGAGGTTTTAAGGAGTGTTTGGTAAAGGACAAAAACAATGATTTATGATGTAATTTATGTGTTTTCGCTTTCTAGGATGATAACTAAACTTAAAACAATGATGTGAACTAACTTTGTCATGCAGGGGGATAACATTCGGATGTTATCAAATTTTCACCGTTTTCACTTTTTAGTGAAAATCACTAGCCCCTATTGGAAAAACATGCTCCCATATGTTTATATGTGTGTTATTGCTTGTTTCTAACTAGAAATAATTATCTCCAAATGTTTAAGAAAAATTTCAGAATTCGGAAAAGTCCCCGAGGGTTAAAAAACACCTTTGTCAACATTTCTGCACAACACGGATTTGACGGACCCAAAAATTTGGTTCCGTCCGTTACAAAATTTAGTGCTGCCAAATATTGACTGCCGGACCAGACGGAACCAAAATTTGGGTTCCGTCCATGTAAATTTTTGGTGTCGTGGGATACTGCAGGTAAATTGCTGAATTTTACAAAATCCCGCAATCTAATTTACCAAATTTTGTTTCTAGGATAGTTTTTCCTGCTTTTCATTTATATTAGGACTAGTTTAACTTACTTAGACCAATAGGATATCCATTTCCCACCTAAATTCAAAAACAAAATCCACCCAAGGAACCCTTTTCTATAAAGGAAGGAACCATATTTTTGGTTCTTTGAAATCCGTGGATGATCTAATATTCAATATTTTGCAATGATTGAAGCCCATTTATTGCATATCTTGCTCATTTTACTCAACACTTATTGTATGGATTGACTTAGGGAGATTTGACATCTATTTAAACTCTTCAAAATCATTAGGAACCACTTCACTTGTATGGCTTAACATCAAATCAAACACATGTCTCCATAATCTCATGATCCTATAAATTAAGACATCAAAGACGATCATCTTCACACCTCAACAATTTTTTCCTTTTTCTCTTAGAATAAGCTTAATCACAAATGACAAAGTCATCTACATCATCACCATAAACCAAACCTCTCAAGAAAACCGCAAGAATAAGTGTAAGACCTTGTTGCTTTGTCAACCTAAGTTCCTCCTCCGAATCATCACCACTAAACATTTCATCTCCAATAAGAGATGAAAACTTTCTCACTCTAAGTACTCCAACTCCACCACCAAAATTACCCATTATCATCACCACTCCACCACCTACTAAAACACCAATTGTCATCTCTCCACCACCGGCTCCAATACAATCATCAAAAACACCATCACCACCAAAATCTCCAAAGATTGTACCTATAGAACTCTTCTCAACTCCACCAACATCTCCAAATCCATTCTTAGATGACTTAGAAGACCTACCTCATAGGCCCACAAATCCACCACCACTTCCATCATTCGGAACCATTGAGCGCATCGCTTATGAACCACCAAGAGCATCATTTGAACCAAATGCCCCTTTGGAACCTAGACCTCGTCTCTTCCACCCAATTCACAATGAAATCCATGGGCCATTATATGGAGACCATGCTCTACCACATACATCCTTTTCTCCTCATATTAATGACATTGATGAGTCAATGTGGGAAGACCACCCACAATCTCAAGTAGAGATACAAGCTCATCTAGAAAACTTCCAAGCTTTTTCAAATATGGTGGATTCTCATCTAAATGAGGCTTTGCAAATGCAAAATGCTTTTCTTTCCTCCCACATTACTCCATCAAATATCAACAACACTTCCACCAATGTTCCACCACCTAATAATGATCTTACTCTCCTACCTCGACATGGTTGCTCCTATTGTGAGCGCACCGCCCATCTTAGTGAAAGGACCCGAATCATGGTCCACGAATTACAAGATGAGATGGGGTTCATCCTCAATCATAGCCTTGAGCGTATTAACGCTCTTTCTCATCCTCCTCTTCAATAGGATGGTTCTTGCTTTATTTTGAGGACTTTTTAATTTCTAAGTTATTTTTTTTTACATTTCCAGGATTTTTTTTATTTAAGTTATTTTTCTAATTTTTAGGATTTCTTTTATGTATCAACATCTCCATTATGTTCCATTTTATGACTTCTAAGTCATAAAAAATTTAACTAATGAATGATGTTTATTATATTATTTGTTGGTTGGAATTACTTGTATACTTGTGATGATGAATGTTACTAACCCTTTTTTTGTAGCTTTTTACAATCCATGTATCTTTCTCTTGGCACCCAATTAAGGGGGAGCATTGGCCAAGGGGGAGAAATTGGCTCGGGATCATTGTACTTTCCACCTCGCATCTTCATTTTATTTTGACAAAAAGGGGGAGGATATTATTGAACTTGACCATTGACTTACAAAAAGTCAACATAAACCTTTGACTTTCAAAAGTCAAAATTATAGAAGACCAAATATTGGATAAACAAAGGTCCAACTAGTCATAAGATAAAATAATATTTTGATTGTCAATTTTATCTAACTAACTAGTTCTTACAAGTTCAAATTAATCTTATATTTTTATAATTCTTGTACATCTTTACATATTTGATAAAAATAAAATTTATGTTTTGTCCTCAACAAAAAGGGGGAGATTGTTAATACAAATATCGTCCTAAAACGTTATTTATATTTTACGATCTTTATCTTGTTTTGTTAACGACAAAATTAAATTTCATATTTGTAAAGTATAAAGCTTGTCAAAATTAATAGACATTAAAACAAGCTTTTCTTAAATAAAGTCTTCATAACTTAAGCATTTACATCTTATCACATTTTGATTAGCTATGTATCAATTAACATTTCATATCCTTCTAAACTATAATGTGCATCAACATTTTTAGAGCAAGTATGTTTAGTTTCTTAAACATAACATTACATAAGTATTTACTTATATAACATATTAATTCTAAAAATAGAAAACAGCATATTACATCATAGCTTGCATCACATTGGAAATCTTTAGGAGATTTCATAGAATATTTTGTTTAGATATTCACTCATCATATCTTAAATAATCTTGGAGAGATTTGGATGATATTGGAAAGATTTTTTGTGATCTTTACTGTCAGACTGGCGGAACCAAAAATTATAAAGGTCGGAACCCTTTTTTTGGTTTCGTCTAGTCCGTGGTCTTGCTGAACACTTGGCCTATAAATAGCAAGTCAACCCAAGTTGTTTTCTCATCCCTCATTAACATAAAACACATACATTCTCTCATTCTGTTACATATAACTCAGTTTCATTTCATTCTAGTGATCATCTTTTGTAGCAAAGAAGATCTAGGCATAATCAAGCTTCAACAATTAGTTGGAAGGCTTGTTTGTTTTGTTGTTGTGTGATTCATTATTGTTCATACATCATTGTTGTACCAAACCATCTTAAACCTCTGAGTGTGAGTGGTTAGTATTTTAGTCCTCAAAATACATAGTGTGTTAGGAGTGGTTGTACCCTTGTAAAAGAACTCGACATCTAGCTTTGTGTCGGAAATATTGTGTAAGCGACGTTTAAAGGTTTTATCCGCCGGTTAAAGGAGTTTGTTGATTAGTGAAGATAACTCTCGAGTTGGAGACTCGGGGAGTGGAGTGGGACAAGGAAAAAGAGTCCTTATAGACCGAACCACTATAAACAACTTTGTCGTGGTTTGATTGTTTCTTTCCTTACTTACTATTTATTGCTTACATATTATTCATTCTTCACTAACACATCACTTATCTATATTGATTGATTTCATAATAAAGTTTAAAATAAGATTTTAAACGGTAAAACTATTCAACCCCCTTCTAGTTTTCCACACACATATCTTGCCTTAAGAATAACATGAGAATGTTATGTTGAAACCTGCTCAACGACTCTCGCTTATGAGACTTATTACATGCTTTTAAATTATAACTATTTTTTCTTGCAAACTCGTCTTCTTTGGAAACGTGATTAACTTTTTACAAAGTTTTATGCATTAAAATTAAGCTACATGCCTAGATATTGGCCACAAAATTGTCATCTAAAACCTAGCGCAATAGAAGCCATCACCACCCGTGGTTGGCTTTCACCACGCGTGCTTCCCATTACGGCCAAACAAAACCACTTGCGTTTGTGGGTTTTGGCATTGGTTTGGTGGTCTGCTTCACTTAATGTGGTGCACACTTTAGTGTGTAATATTTCATGCGTGTGTTAGTGTGTTGTGAGGTATATTTGTATCTTAACGAGATATGTTTATGTGGTGAGTTTGGCAGTCACCACTACAAAAATTTAGCGACTGGTTTGGTGATGTGTTGAATGATAATCTGGTGTTGATGCAACGATAATGAATATGATAACCATTAGACCTGACTTGACTATTTACTAAGATTAAAATTTCCTATTAGGAATGGGATGTTATAAAGCATTTTATTTATGAGATTAACTTTTCCCCCTACAAGTGTATACTTTATCCCATTCGGTTTTGTAGTCAACAATTAATAATAGTATTGTTAGGATCGATTTTCTTATGATTTATGTGGTTTTGGAGGTCTTGGTATAATAGTTTTTAACATTTTTTTGTATCTTGTTGGTTCAAAACAAAAAGTCTTATGGTCCCTTTATGTCTGTTTTGTGTCATATATATCCAAACAGTATCTTTAACATAGCTTTTTGTTACCAATCCGTGATATCATGTGGTCAAACTGGGCAATATGAAGCATTGTTATGCTTTTTCTGGGTTTTTCATGAAGCTGAACGGAATATATGGTCGGAAAATCTCGCCGGAAAAAAGTCAAAGGGTCAAAACCCTATTTTTACGCATAAGGAGCCATCTTCAGAGATATTTACGCATAACTGTGAAGTTATGCGTAAGAACAATTACGCGTAAGGTTTTTTACGCATAAGATTATGCTTACGCGTAAGACTTTTCTACGCATAAGAAATCTTACGCATAAGCATGGCCTACGCATATGGAAAAGAAGATGTTTACGCTTAAGGTTTCATGAAATTGTTACGCGTATAGTTTTTTGTTTGAGCAAGAACAACCTTATGCGTAAACCATTAAAGAGACTCGACCACTTTGACCACACCATATACCAACGACCTCAATCACGACCTCAGTTGATAATCAACATCCTCAGTCCATGTAATCAAGAAAACTAAATCGAGATATCTAAAGAATAAATCTGATCCGAAACAATTAATCCCAAACCATCACAACTAATCCTACACTTATAACTCCAATCTCATATCAAACTAAACCATGACTCAAATCTCAAATCGAACACTGAAAATTAATAGACCTCAGATCGATTCAATTTTTTTTGAAGTCTTTTATAGATTTTTTCAATTGAATCTTTATCTTCATAGATCCTATTGAAGGCTTGCTTCATTTAATATACGAATCATATCAAGTGAGTACCAAACTTTCAGTTTCATACTTCTTGGATTCGTTTGACAACAAAAACAAATGTCACAAGATCGAGTACATCAAGACAATCAAAGTAACCTACCCGAGACCCATTCAAATGGATCTTGTTGCCAATCTTGTTGTCTTTGTTTGCTTCGGGTATCTTGAGAATAGAGATTGATTGATAGATGATGTATCTGGGATGATTTATAAATGGGAATGTGAAGCGTATTTGATGATTGTGATTTGTGCTATTCGTCTGGTGAGAGATGTTAGAAAGTGGTAGGCGAATTTTATCAGTATATGTGTTAGGGTTAGAGTGTTATTAGGGTAAGTCTCTTATATAACCGGTTGTTATACGGGGAGTCAACTGGATCGGGTTTCACTTATTGGATCATGGGCTGAGTTGTGTTATTGATAATGGGCTGATTGGATCCGAATATTACTGACATGGACTGAGTTTAGATCATAAATTTATTTGTTATGAACTCAATCACTTAACGTGAACTGGATGGATTTGCAATATACGTTTGATATCTCATTTGAGATATTTGAACATAAAAATCTTGTTATCCAACTTTTTGTGTTACAAATGATTGGATACAAATTTATTATTGGAAATCCGAATGGTATTTTTGGTATGATAAAATTTCACGGAGGGATACAAAATTCACGGCTTGAGCAAACATTTGAAAAAATGGCTATGGGTTTTTTGTACGGTATTGCTTACGCAAAATTGAAGTGACATGTCACGGGTGATCTTCCTTATCTTTGAGACGTTGGTTGGTTGGTTGCATATCTCAAGATAACTTGTTGGGGTATTACTGTCACTTTAAGTGATTTTGAATTGACAATCTGGTTATAACTGATGTAAGGAGTTACGTTGTAGTGCTCACAGTGTGTAACCATCACTTTAAGAAGGTACGTTGTAGTGCTCAGTGTCACACGGCGTTGTGGATTGATCAAGAATTTAGAACAAGCGGTAAGTCACAAAGTTGGGATGTTTGCTTCCTTTTCAAGTCAGTCGTATTGGGTTTTCTCCATATGTGGTCATTACTATTAGCCGATGAATTCGAAGGAGGTTCGTTTACAGGTTGGTTTGAGAGAATTATTGAGAGTATTTTTGCGACATATTCTCACAGAAGTTTGATCAAGTTAAGGTTTAATATTGCATTAAAAAAAAAGGTATACGACATGTACGCAACATTATGATGATTCCGATAGCTCGCAACCATCAGGAGGGAGAAGTTGGTATTTCATCTTCTGTGATTGGATTACGAAGGGAATTGTGCTTAAGACCGAAAAAGGAGAATTAGTGTGTGTACATCGGGGATTTTTACCAAGTTGGATGCAATACTAAGTGAGTTATGTTGTTATGATGTTCCCAGAACGACAACCCTTGAGCTACAATCAAGAGTTTACTTTCTCCGCTTAAAGAGGGAATTGTGCTTAAGATTTATGTGGTTCGGGAGGTCGGGGTTGGTGATTGAAGATGAAAGTATTCATCTTGTTTAGAGAGAGAGGAGAAACAAATGACACTTTTATTGAATAAACACACACTACACTTAACCAAATGCTTCACCTCACCCCTCATAGAGAGTCATGAGGGGTATTTATAGGCTCATCTAACCACTACTTTGCCACTTAAACAATACTAGTCCCTATGGGCAAAGTATACAACGCATCTAGTCCAATTCACGTATGTGACGTTATCTTTATAAAAAAGCGAGGCTAACAAGTATTTTACTTTATGGTGTATGTATTTTTGGCATGACCAAAATTCAAGCGATATGTGTGGTTGTCTGCTAAGGTACTACTAGAGTACTAGACATATTTTCTTGATTGTGCATATTTTTTATGGTTGTTTGTTGAGGTACTACGAGACATATTGCCTAAAGATCCTATCCTCTTGCAGCTGGAGCTCTTAATGGCATGTTCAAGAGAGTTGTACATACTGTGGAACCTCTATAAATTAATACTTGATAAAAATAATAACTTCGATAAAATTAATAATTTGTTCAGTCTCAACTTAAGACCAGTACAAATTTAGACCCCAATCAATAAAATAATAATATAAAATTTTGAAACCCCAATGTATATATATTGGTCTAAACGAAACTATAAATTAATAATTGCTACAAAATTTCATGTATATATAAAGATCATACGTAATTGGAACTTGTACAAATTCAATGAATTTAATTAAGGTCATACGTAACTGAAATTTGTCTCAACAAAACTAACCTTTTACTTATTCAAAAACAATAAACATGACAAATTCAATTAATTTGTAAATGTAAATTCATAAAATATTAATTGAAAATTGTTTTTCTAATTTGTTTTTCATCTCTGACTAGTATACATTGTAACTAGTATATTTTTAATTATAGACTAACACTAACGAGCAGTGTATCCGATCAATGTAGCTAGTTGGGTAAGTACGAGCCATTTGTCAGGAGTGATTTACTAACTAATCCTAAAGGTATTCCAATTATATAATAAACTTAAAATAGCGCGAAAGGAGGTTTTTAGCCTAAGATACTAGCATGAGTTTGTTTTCTAATTAAACTACTAAAGCAATTAAATAAACTAAATAACACAAAACCAAATGATATAAGTAAAAAGGCACTAAATCAAAATTAAGTAGATAGTGCTAGCCAAGTCTATTCTAATTACGGGTTCTCAATATGTTTTACTAGCGCAATGATTGTAGTTAATTACCGACCCTCGTTGGTGATTTGCTAATGTAAATAAGGTGGATCTTCTCCCTTAATCCTAGGCTCTAACGAGGGTTAATGTTGTCACCATTAACGAAGCTCGCATAATGTACTTCAACTACTATTTATGCCTATTTATTCAGAATGGTAAAGAGCCCCTATCTATAATTATATTTTACCAACTTATTTGCCTTATTCAATTGTTATCTATCTAATAGTATTAAACTCATTAGTAATGATTAAAAGAACCTACCTAGGACTCTTCCAAACATAGTCACCCTAGGCCATAACCGATTGGTTACAAACATTCAATTATCATAATACGGATCTAAGGTTTATAATTTAATTAACCTATTAAAGTTACAGAATTTAAGCTATATTACAAAGATCTAGTTACAATAATAACAAAGAACAAGCAAATAAACGAGTAATGCGATAAACATAAACAATATCCAACGAGGTAAACTAGAAATTGATGTAAAACAAACTAATAACACATAATCTTCATAAACTTGGCTAACACTTAAGGGTATTAGCCCATAATCTCAGTAACAAAAGAAACAAAGATAATCAAAACGTATATAGTATGAAACATAGTGAATACAATACGCTAACTGAATGATTATATGATGAAACTACGTTACAAAGAGTTCTCCTTATCAATGATTAAGTTTGCATAACCTTCTTGCCTTAAAAAATGGTATGGGAACCGAGTCTTGTGGTATAAAGCTGTGTAGAATTCGTAAATAAGGTTTTCTTTATATAGTCTTTGAAATCAGGTCGATACGATGTATGGAGCTCCTTCAATATGGCGTATCGAGCAATATTTACGTAAGACCCATGATTAAAATATTCTGGAATCTATACGAGCCGCCAGTTAATACGACATATTAAGCATATTGGATACACATATTGGTGCCTTTCACGATCTATGGATTTGATGAAGTCTTGAAATGAATACGGCGAATCCTTGGTGATGAATACGGTGTATTGGGTCTCTGTATTATAGACTTAACTTGATTTCTTTGTTTTAGCTCCAAATCACGTCATTTTCCTTAACTTTCATTAATTGCTCCGTTATATACTGTAATTAACAAAACTAAGCAATTAAGTATCATATCTTACATAAATAACATAAAATGAGAAATAATTATGGGATAAATGATGCATAATATTAGTCCTTATTTGATGTCATCATGAAGCAAGTGGGACAAAGGGTACACGTGAAGTAATGGGTGTAGCAAGGATAGTATGACTAGTAATATTAGGGGGTGGGTCCAAAAATGAGTAAGAGGATGGTGTATTTGCCGTCATTGAACCAAACGGAGCAACCTTTTCATCAAATGTAATATGTCGTGAAAGAAAGATTTTATTGGTTTTCAAATATAAGCATTGATAGCCACGATGATTAACCAGATAACCCAAAAATATTAAAGGTGTCGCACAAGGGTCTAGCTTATTATTCGCATATAAGTAGGGGTAACATAAACAACCAAAAAAAATGCAAAAGTGAATAATCTGGTTTGGTTCCAAGTAAACGTGTGTGAGGTACCTCATTGTCAGTATGACTCGAGGGTAAATATTAAAAAGGTGAGTAGCCATATTAAGTGCTTCGACCAAAAAATGAGGACGAATGTGAGCTTGAAAGAGTAAGGTCCGAAATTTTTCATTAATATTGCGTATCATACGTTCAGACTTGCCATTTTGTTGGGACGTTTTAGGGCATGAAAAATGAAATTGAATGCCTTTACTAGCAAATAATTTATGAAAGACGTTATTATCAATTTCACCACCATTGTCACATTGAATTGACTTAATCTCACATTTGAATTGATAATTAACAAAATTACGAAACAAAATAAATGTATACAAAACATCCGACTTATTAAGCGAAGGATAAACCCACAAACAATGAGAATAATAATCCAAGAATAAGACATAATATTTAAAAACCGTAAGACTCGAAATTGGGGAAGTCCACAAGTCTGAGTGAACAATATCAAAAGCGGACCTAACAAGAGTTTGAGAACGAGAAAAGGAAGCCTCACGTGTTTGCCAAGCTGGTAAGCATGACAAGTCGTTGGAGGCTTCGTTTTATTACAAACAATGAAATTACTAGAAAAAGACTATGTAACACGTCACTTATTGGATGTCAAAGTCGTTAGTGCCACGTGTGTTGACTCACAAGAAAAACTTGTGGGATAGGGGATGGATTCATAACATGATAAAGATCACCCATACTATCACACCGGAGAATAACCCAAACTTGTCAGGTAATCCTTAACAGAAAAACCAAATTCATCAAATTCAACAATACATTTATTAACACGAACATACTGACGAACATAAATCAGGTTTTTAATGATGTTAGGAGTTATGATGACATTATTAAAATGAAGAGGTTTATGAGGAGTTGGCAAGATGCTATGGCTTGTGTTGGTGACGGAATAGACTTACCATTACCAACATTGACAAATGGATACATTTGTTTATTAAAAATATTATGAAGAGAATTAACAGATGAGTTAAGGTGAGAAGAAACACATGTATCCATGTTTCATGCACCTGTAGTAGATTTTGAAGCGATGTAACAATAGGTGTAAACTGATGTTGGGCCTGAAATGCATTCGGTATTGGACCAGCAACTTGGCCGACCCAAATCCTTGTGGAGCATGGACCAGTAAAACAAGCCTAGCAGTGGACCCATGAATCGTGCCTAGTGTTGAGGAAATCCAAAGTTGAATTAATAAATCATTCAGGGCCTTTATTAAGTCCACCATTTGCGCATGTGTTAAGTGAAAAAACTTGCATGAATTCCGAAACCGACAGACCCCCTTTGCAAAGTTAAAACAGAGTAACTGATTGATGTGTAAGGGATAAACTAAAAATTCTGTTAACATTAAAGATAATAACTTTTGAGGTGGTTTGGACGAGTAAGACACCAGTTAATAATGGATCGATTTGCTTAAAGAAAATATTCTGTTGACTAATGAATGGATGTGGTGGGGACGAGTAACAATTCAGGAAAATTTGGTTGTGGTTGTTAGATGGAAAAAATAATTAGGGTTAGGGATAGGATCAAGGCTCTGATACCATGATAGAGTGAATAATTAGCTTCCATTCTATTAATTATCAAATACAATATATAATCATCATAAGATTATTCTAGAACCCATGGGATAAGGCCAAACATATAAAAGATAAGGTCCAACAATTACTTGCTCCCACCACTTTCTGGTACGAGCTAAATCAATCGCCGAGGATCAAAGTAATGTCGTAGACTCGTGCAAATCGACGAGACAATAGTGAGGTCTACTTAGCATATTTTGAATCCATGAATGAAAGACATTTCATTCTAAAAGGGTCCTTAGCTGGTTATCATGGTGGGATACCGAGATAATGAAAGCAACTATTGTGAAATAAGAGACATTCGACGAAATATTGAATTTCAGATGCATTTATGGGGCAAATATTGGCATGCACTTTTTTGTCATTTTACCTCTTTAGCTTTAATAAGCTAACCCAAACACAAAGAATGAGCTTATAAGCTTATTATTTATAAGCCATAAAATGTTTATAACACATAAGCTAGCATAAGCCCAAAACATAAGTTTAGAAAAACACCCCCTTAATATTTTGCAAAAAAATGTCCATTTCATATTGAAACAAGTCGTTAATATCGAACAAGAGGATCTTCGCGGCGATAATGAACGGTTTCACTTTCTTGCTTCTCTTTTACACCTACAAAAACGGAACCAAACCCTAAAAGACGGAGAAAAAAACATCGAACCACATTCTCATTTCTACAATCACAAAGACCAAAAAGAATGAAACACACAACTATGTGCAATTATCCTCATAATCACCATGCACATATGACAGGATCATACTAAATAATATTCTATAAAAAAATGGAAGCATTAACCGAGCTATGTGATTTGATCTCGAAAAACCCAAGCCAATACTCGTCCAAAATCGCGTGGATATGCGAACGTTGCCCACAGCCCGAATCACTTCTCTCCGGTTCACCACGAATCTCACGTTTCCAACTCAACGCAATTCTAGCTGCCGCTAGATTCATTTCACAATGTCCTAACTACGAGGACAACACGCCTCGCATGACTGTGTTAGAGTTTCTTAGATCTATTCCTTCGTCGTTTAGTATGTCGTTTTGGCCTAAGTCTTATTCCCATGCATGGATCACGTCGTTTTATAATGACTTTTTCTCATACGTTGTGAAAGGGACGGAGTTGTATCCAGATTTTAGTACGGATGTGGCTGGTTTTATGGGAGGTATTGTGTTTGCGGCTCTAGATGATGTGGGGGCTGATTTACCGATTTCTAGAGCCTTTTTGTCTGCGTTAGCGGACAGTTTTCCACAGATTATTCCGTTGGATGGAAATAAGTTGGTGACGCGGTTGCTTGATTCATTTTTGGGGTTGAGTGATACAGGTGCGTTGTCTAGTGGTGGTAATAGTATTGACGGATTGGGTAGTCCGAGTGCTAGGGAGAGTAAGGGTGTTTCGTATTTTTTAGAGGAGTCGGTTGAGTATTTGGAGAAGCAAGAGATTGCGTTTAAGTTGATTGAACGTGTACTTGATAAAGTTCAGGTTGATACTAAGCTTTTGGAACGTATACGCCTTATTACCAAGGAGCAACTGCGTTTGATGACGTCTTTCCTGAAGGTATATAAGAGCTTATAATATCGTCATTTAGTACTTCGATTTTTTAGTTCACAAATGTCACCTTAGTAGTATAAGTTGCTGCAAATCATTAGTTTAATAGAGCTAATTGCATATAAAGGGAAGCAACTATATGGTCTGCTTTTAGTTTCGGATAAAATCAAAGTTTGAAAACAAATTAGTTAGGTGGTGTTTGGCTAATCTTATTGAAAGAAGCTTAATGTGTTTTGGAAACACACCTTAAAACGTGTGTTATCAAAACACACTTTTTAACCCTCTAAAAAGCTATCAAGCACTTTTTGGGAAGTGTTTGGATAAGCTTTTGGTGTTTTGATTACATTATAAGCTAATAAGCACATTAATAAGCTTTGTCAAACACCCCCTAAGGTAATTACCTAGCATAACCATTTTCAGTAGCGGGGTTATGGAATGGTCAAAATTTACCAACACATCAGCTGTCATGTCATTATTTTGACTTTTACTATCTAAAATAAGTTTTTAAAAGTTTGTTACCTTAAATCAGTATTGTCAAAAGGTTGATAGTTTGGTACGGGCTAAAAAAGTTGGTTATCATTTTATGCAATTAGCCCGACTTCAAATGCTCAATTTGAGAAATAAAAAGAGCTGAGTACTAGAGCTAGTGTTTTCTTGACAGATAAGGAAGAATGACTGGACAGATCAGGGTTCCTCACTGAAAGCAAGAATTAATCTAAAGCTTTCGGTTTACAAGGCTGCTGCTAAGTTAAAAGTAAGAAGCCATGTCACATCTGATACAGAGGGGAAGACATCAAAGAAAATATTGCACGGAGCTCTTGCTTTGTTAGTAGAAGCTGCTGAAGCTTGTCTCTACTCAGTATGGCGTAGGTTGAGAACATGTGAAGATCTTTTCAGCTCATTGCTTGATGGTATCTCAAAAATTGCTTTTAGTCGTGGAGGTCATCTACTAAGGGTTCTAATTATTCGGTTCAAACAGCTTGTGCTAATCACATGTGCGCAGGTAGATGTTTATTGGTTATTATACTTGTTCGGTTTTTGTTTAGATGTTTAATTGTTTCTTTGCATTATGACACTTTGAGTAGGCTGAGACTTGGGAAAGGAGCCAAGGAGCTATGTTTGACAGTGTCTTAAAGACGAGCTGTGAAATAATCGAATATGGATGGACTAAAGACCGGGCCCCAGTGGATACGTTTATTATGGGATTGGCTACAAGTATTCGTGAACACAACGATTATGAGGAAAAGGTTGGTTGCATCTTTTCTGTACCTGCATAACAAATAAAAATTAATAACTCAAAAAGAGTTACTAATACCTTAAGTACAAACACACATATTGTCTTCCTTGCTGTTATGACATAAAAAGGCTAATACCTCATAAGAATCCAATTCCGCTTGAACTTTTAGAAGTAGTCTCGGTGGTACATGATCTGTCAAAACTTTGCTGTGCTCCACTGTCCATATCATTGGAAAATCCAGCAAATTACCTTTCAGAATCAAACATTCAATCTTATGGCAGGGCTTTGCATATATCAGAATTTACTCCCCGGTTTATCGAAACAGATATGTATTTACCAATTTTATTTATTATTGCAGGATGCTAACGCGAAAAAGGCTGTTCCCATTATACAACTGAATGTTATTCGCTTGCTTGCGGAGATAAATGTGCAAGTTAATAAAGCTGAAGTTGTTGACACAATTTTGCCTTTATTCATAGAAAATTTAGAGGAGGGTGATGCTTCAACACCTGGCTTACTGCGCCTGCGGGTATAATCTCAATTAATAATACTTTAAATGTTTACAAATTAATTGAAATTTTGGCTCTTTTATGACATAATAAGTTTTTGTTTGCCGATTTACTGAAGATTATTGAAGCGGCTTCTCGCATGGCAAGTTTAGGATTTGAGAAGTCATATCGTGAAGTTATTGTGCTAATGATGAGAAGCTACTTAAGTAAACTCTCTAGCATTGGTTCTGCTGAAAGCAATTCATTGCCAGAAGAAGCCAATACAGAACGTGTTGAGGTAATTAATATTTTCTTTAAGTTAAAGTTATTGTTACCAGTTAAATTTTTCAGTGCCTGTTTGACACTTTCTAGTCCAATGTTGACTCTTTTTCCTTAACATAAAAGGAGTAACTTATGTAAGCTGATGTCTAAACTGTGGTATATAAGATAAAAACTGTTGAAACAACTATAAGTTTTTGTACAATAGTATTATCTTAAGATAGATGCTCACTAGTTCAATTAATTCTAGACTCTTCCTGCAGGATTTGAATCGATAGCTAGAGGCCTTACAAATGATAAATTGCGGGTCGACTACCGTCAACGCCTGTTATCATTATGCTCAGACGTAGGCTTGGCTGCTGAGTCCAAAAGTGGAAGGTATGCGTTATTTCATTGTGTTCCATGTAACATATGGCATGTGAGTTTATCTAAAAATTAGGTGTATTCGTTTGTAATGCAGCTGTGGGGCTGAGTTTCTTGGGCCATTACTTCCTGCTGTAGCTGAAATTTGTTCTGATTTTGATCCAACAGTGGATGTTGAGCCTTCACTTCTAAAGTTATTTCGTAACCTATGGTTCTATGTGGCTCTATTCGGTTTAGCACCCCCGGTGCTAAATCATTCTTCTCCAATGAAGCCAAATGCTACACCATCAAACACTGCAGGAAGCACAACTGCAGTTTCTCTTCAAGCTGTGAATGGACCATACATGTGGAACCCTCAGTGGTGTTCTGCTGTCAAACGTATTTCTCAAGGGACCCCGCCCTTGGTGAGTTGGCAATTACTTGAAATGTTGTATATATTGTTTTGACACGATGGTATTTTCTAGTAACTCGAGTCTTGTAAAAATGATATTTTGTTCAGGTTGTTAGCTCGGTCAGATGGCTTGAAGACGAGTTGGAACTTAATGCTCTTCACAACCCTGGTAGTCGTAGAGGAAGTGGAAATGAAAAAGCTGCTGCAAGCCAAAGATCAGCACTTTCTGCTGCTTTAGGTGGGCGTGTTGAGGTTTATGCAATGAGCACAATTTCAGGTATATAGACATGCATTTTCTTCATCTTTTTTTATGTACTAAGCAATACAGCTAATGTTTCTCAAGATAGCCAGCATTTGTTTTTAGTAAAATTATTGTCATACTTTTGTTCGAGAAAGATGGTCTAATTTATTACTGAAACTTTTCAGGAGTAAAGGCAACTTATCTTCTTGCAGTTGCTTTTTTGGAAATAATAAGATTCAGTAGCAATGGCGGACTCCTTAATTGTAGCCCCACTTCTACGGCATCCAGGAGTGCTTTCAGCTGTGCTTTTGAGTATCTCAAAAGTCCAAATCTCTTGCCTGCTGTTTTCCAATGCTTAATGGCCATTGTCCACCGTGCTTTCGAGACAGCATTGTCATGGCTGGTAATTTTTATGTTTACTTGCTGAGCGTTATTATTCATTCCTTAAAATGTCTTTGGTACACTAATTTTTGGGCTATGGTTATGTCTCGACAGTGTTTGAAAATTACTGATTTGTGTTTATAATGGGTACAGGAGGATCAAATATTTGAAACAGGGTATGCTATGGATGTAAGAGAGTCGACTCTTGCAATCCATGCATGTTTTCTCATCAAAAGTTTGTCTCAAAGAGATGAACAGATTCGAGAAGTCTCTGTTAAACTCTTGTCTCAACTCAGAGATACATTTCCACAGGTATAATGTCGTATTTCTCATAACGTTTTTATTTAATATATATATAATCCTATAATTATGCAATGACATGCTTGCAGATCTTGTGGAATTCATCATGTCTAGATTTTCTTCTATTCTCTGTGAATAATGATCCACCTTCAGCTGTTGTTAGTGATCCTGCTTGGATAGCTTCCGTTCGAGCATTATACCAAAAAATTGTGCGCGAATGGATTATTATTTCACTATCACACGCCCCATGCACAAGCCAGGGTCTTCTTCAGGTACGTCTAATAAAAAAAATAGATCTTAGTTATTTTACAATAAGAGAAACTGTTAAAATATTTTGTTGTATACTTCAGGAAAAACTTTGTAAAGCAAATGTGTGGCAAAGGGCACAGCCCACAACAGATGTTGTTTCACTTCTATCTGAAATACGAATAGGTACTGGCAAAAGTGATTGCTGGACTGGAGCAAAAACTGCAAATATTCCAGCAGTGATGGCTGCAGCAGCTGCTTCATCGGGAGGAAATCTTAAATTAATGGAGTCGTTTAATCTTGAAGTTCTTAGTACTGCTATTGTTAGCGCTACAGTTAAGTGTAATCATTCTGGTGAAATTGCTGGCATGACACGGTTATATGAGAATATGGAAAAAGCAGACGATGACTTTGAAGTTGCACCTTCTCCTAGTCCTAGTGGTCTTTCGAGATTAATATCCGGAGCTTTTCCTCAAGCACCACAGCCTAAAAAAGAATCTTTTGGGTCGATTTTACTTAATAAGTTTGTGCGTCTTCTTCAAAAGTTTGTTTTTAGTGCTGAGAAAGGTGAAGTGGACAAGTCTTCATTCCGAGAAACTTGTTCTCAGGCTGCTGCACTGCTTCTATCAACTCTGGTAAACATACTAGCAATTCAGATCTGTGTACCTGGAATCAGTAAGATATTTAGGGGAAGTTTGGCATTGTGTTTTGAAATTGAGCATATATTTATTACATATTTTTTCAAGTTACATATTTTCTAGTTTTTTTCAAACATCAGGCGCACATCCAAGCATAACTCTGTCTCCTGCACCTAGTTGACATATGGTTATCTGATTTTAATTATTCAATCAGTCACTTCCAAAATGCAATGCCAAACACCCCTATAGGTTTCAAGATGGACAGTTCAAGCAGGTTTGGCAATACTAATAGGTCAAAACAGATTCAGGCTGATACATGTCATTTATTAGTATGGGTCGCAATGGTCTGTCAGTATGCTTGGCCCTCAAACACATTATTTTCATTTCTAACACTTTACTTTTGTAAAAATAAAAAAGTAATGTGTTATTACTTATTGGAAAAACAATATTCTCACAATAATAGACCAAATTTTGAATAAAGCGTTTGAGGAGGTTGTATGGATAAAAACTAGATGACTTCCAACCCGTTCCACCCATTTGACTCGTTAACTATTTTTTTGACCCATTTGAAATAAATCAGAACCAAATTGACCCATTTTACAAGTAAACAAGCCGAAATCATCGCTTCTGCTATCCAAAATTGGCTTAAGAATTTCGAATTAATTTTTTTCAGGAATCAGATTCGAAAACCAATGTAGAGAGCTTCTCACAACTGCTGCGTCTTCTTTGCTGGTGCCCTGCTTACATTTCAACAATTGATGCAATGGAGACTGGTATATTCATCTGGACATGGTTAGTTTCTGCTGCACCTCAATTAGGCCCCGTGGTCCTTGCAGAGCTTGTTGATGCATGGTTATGGACAATCGATACAAAACGAGGTCTGTTTGCATCTGACACAAGATATTCAGGACCTGCTGCCAAGTTAAGGCCCCACCTTTCACCTGGTGAACCAGAATCACCACCTGAAAAGGACCCCGTTCAACAAATCATGGCACATAAGCTATGGATTGGATTTCTCATTGATCGTTTTGAGGTAAAGAAACATATATATATTTGTAGCTTTTTGAAACTTGGATTAAATGTTGTTGAGTTACGGGTTCATTTTGCTGTGCTTTTGCAGGTTGTGCAGCATGATAGTTTGGTGCAACTCTTGCTTCTTGGTAGGATGTTACAATCGACTACAACACTTCCATGGAAATTTTCACACCACCCAGCTGCTGCTGGCACATTCTTCACAGTTATGCTACTTGGACTTAAATTTTGTTCATGCCAGTATCGTGGCAGCCTACAAAAAATTAGATTAGGACTTCAGCTGTTGGAAGACATGATTTATCGGTAAATTTTAAATTAAAATTGTAGATTCTGACTTCTTTTCATATTAACTAGTGAATTTGACTTTTTGTGAAATACTGTAGGGCCGCATTAGGTTGGTTTGCCCATGAACCTGAATGGTATGAAGCTGATCATGGGAATTTTGCACAGAGTGAGGCTCAGTCTGTTTCTACATTTGTCCAGTTTTTACAAAATCAGATAAACAATCCGAATGGGAGCTCTTTGGTCGATATGGTAAACTAGTGATATTCTGCAAATTCATTTCGTGCTTATACAACATTTTATTAATTACTTTAATTTTAAATTTTCCAATCGCAGAAGGATCAGTGTCATCCTGTATGGGGACCAATGGAGAGCTATGCAGCGGGTAGAGATAAGAGGAAGCAGCTACTTTTAATGTTATGCCAGCACGAAGCTGATAGGCTCGAAGTTTGGGCACAGCCTGTTAACACCAAGTAACTTGACCAACAATGATCTTGCATAATTGACAATATTTTAATCAATCATTTACTAATCTATACTGATGAATTATAGAGAGAGCACAATATCTAAGGCGAGAACTACCTTGGAGAAAAATCCAGCTGAGCATGCAAGAACAGCATTTGCTGTTGATCCTCGGATTGCTTTCTCGTTAGGTGCTAGATTTCCAACAAATACTGATCTGAAGACAGAACTTACTCAGTTGGTCCAGGTCAGTCATGTTGGTTGATATTCAGTAATTAAATATAGTTTTTATGTTATATTTTTACATACATTTTTTATGTTGCAGACACATATCTTGGAGATCCGTAACATACCGGAGGCTTTGCCATATTTTGTCACCCCTAAGGCTGTGGATGAAGATTCCCCCCTTTTGCGACAATTACCATACTGGGCTGCTTGTTCGATTACACAATGTCTCGAGTTTTTTACTCCAGCATACAAGGGTCACCCACGTGTTATGGCTTACATTTTAAGAGTATTGGAGTCTTATCCTCCCTCCAAAGTAACCTTCTTCATGCCCCAACTCATTCAAGCTTTGAGGTATGATGATGAGGTGGGTATTGGCAAGGATTCTTCTTATCTTTTGTATTGCTTTTAAAATGTGCGGGAACGGATTGTAACTGGTTTGGGTTGATACAAATCATTTTTTAGCATGTGTCAGTAAGACCAGGTGAGTGAGATTGACCCGCTAACATTTTGTTACGGTTAAAAAAGTAAAACCATAACAATAATTATCTGAACATTCGAACAAAATAATTGAGAAAGATGTGGCATAAGAAATATATTTTGGGCTATCCTCAGCCTATTTGACTGGTTTGACACTTCGACCAATTCCCCTTTTAGCTAATTTTTTTATTTGATCAGTTTGAGATACACAATGGAGAGTGACTCACTCATAAGTATACAGGTCAAAATTACTACCTCTGAAAAAACTATTTCCATCTTTGACGCTCAGTTAGCAGTGATTTTACTTATTGCACAGCATGCAAACAAAAAACAAAAAAAGGCTGTATTTTGACCAAAATGCACCTTCGACTGCATTATTATTTTTTTTCTCCACAATCTTACATAATTCACAAGTACCTCAAACTTGCAGCTGTTGGTTGAAGGGTATTTGCTTAGAGCTGCTCAAAGGAGTGACGTGTTTGCTCATATACTAATTTGGCAGTTACAGGTCAGCAAATACATATAAAGAGAATTCACATTTTACGTTTCATGAGGTAATTGGAGTGTCTATTGATAACAGGGCGAGACATGTGCTCCAGAACAAGGTAAAGAAGCAATGACACCTAAGGTACTTTCTTTATCCATAGTCACTTTGTGTTGTCTATGCACAAAACAAGAAAATGGCTGTTTAGATAATTACCATTTTACCCTCTTCAGATGCAAGCTTTTCTAGCTCTACTTCCTGTCGTTAGAGAACATATCATTGAAGGTTTCGGTCCTGAGGCCCGAGGCGTGTTTAAAAGAGAATTTGATTTCTTCGAAAAAGTCACCTCTATATCAGGTGTTTTGTATCCACTTCCAAAAGAAGAAAGGAGAGCCGGCATTAAGAGGTATTTTTTGTACCAATATACTTTTTTTGTATTAATATATTACTTCGTTAAAAATATCTTTTATTACTTTTATATATAATTTCGAGTACAGGGAGTTGGAAAAAATTCAGCTGGATGGAGATGACCTTTATCTACCTACAGCTCCTAATAAACTTGTGAAGGGTATTCAGGTAAATAGTGGAATTCCATTGCAGTCGGCAGCCAAAGTCCCGATTATGATCACTTTTAATGTGGCTGATCGAGATGGGGACCCTAATGATATAAAACCCCAAGCTTGTATTTTCAAGGTACGTTTCACTACTCTCGAACATCTGCATAATACAGTGAAACAGAAACTACAGCATGTTAAATAAGCTTCTTTACGCAGGTTGGAGATGACTGTCGACAAGATGTACTTGCTTTACAAGTAATTTCACTTCTTAGAGACATATTTGGAGCAGTTGGACTCAACCTTTATTTGTATCCTTATGGAGTGCTTCCAACCGACCCGGAAAGAGGAATAATTGAGGTGACTCATTTGCAATATAATCATTCTACTTTTGAGTTCTTTTCATGAGATTTTTGCTTCATGTCTCACACGTTACTAAAACAAATATGTGATTTGCACGCACTTCTTCTACACGGCTTAAGAAAATTTGTCAAGTTGTTCACACACTTATAGACATTAAAAAGTCATGAAAATGTTCGCAGCACTTGTAAGCTGTTAGCATGGAAAACATAAAATTTTTCTACACTTATTCGCTTCAGTGTAGAGAAATTTGTTACATTAAATTTCCTCAGGCTACCTCAACCTATATAATTGTTGTAGGGCTTATATTACAATCATCAACTCTATATAATTGCTTAATGGTCTTTTAAATGTCGTTTTTTAGAATCTACCGTGAATTTATGTGTTTGTTCTGTGCAGGTTGTCCCAAATTCAAGAAGCAGAAGTCAGATGGGTGAAACGACTGATGGTGGTTTATATGAAATATTTCAACAGGACTTTGGGCCTGTTGGTTCTCCAGGTTTTGAAACTGCACGCGAGAATTTCATTGTCAGCAGTGCTGGTTATGCTGTTGCTAGTTTATTGCTTCAGCCAAAGGATAGACATAATGGAAATCTCTTATTTGATAGGTAAAGTCCAAATAACTTCTACAGATCGAGTGAGAAGTTAACTTTTTTAATAACCGTTGTATGATATGAGTTATAAGTTGTTAATCATTAAGTGCTGTTTTGTGGATGCAGTGTGGGTAGGCTCGTCCACATTGATTTTGGTTTCATTCTGGAGACGTCACCTGGTGGGAACATGCGGTTTGAAAGTGCTCATTTTAAGTTGAGCCATGAGATGACTCAGTTGCTTGATCCTTCTGGTGCTATGAAAAGTGATACTTGGCACTTATTTGAAAGGTATGACAACACTTTCACTTTACTCGTATGCCCTTTAAGAACTCTGTGTGTTCAAATAGAAAACTGTACTTCCTTCTTCAAAGTGAATGCAACATCCAACAAGATACAGAATAAAATACATAATCAAGTCACTGTTAATTCTTTTGGACATGACCAAAGAAGAATTAAGAACCAAAGACTAAAATAAACACTATGATTTATGGATCTTAAAACACATCTTGGATCCAAATTAAACATGAGCTTTTTAATTTTGGGCCTATTGGGTAGCGGGTCAAAATGGTCAATGGTATGTTTCAAAATGAGGAACTTTTTAGTATGGGTCGGGTTGAGCGAACCATTAAACACTTCTTCTTCTCTTTTTAATTTTTTCATGAAAACTATGTAATTACAATAATGATCTAATGTTTTAGATAAATTTCGGTGGACTTGTGTGTTTTAAATACACCGGAGGTTCTTACCAGTTTGACCCATTGGCATCTATATCTAAGAAGTTCTTACCAGTTTGACCCAATACAGTCAAATGTCTTTAATGCCTTTCAATATGGACATCAGCGGAGTCTTACGAACTAACATCAGTATACTATATTAATGTTTCGTAGTTGTAACACAAAACCCAAATATAAATTATGATTAAAAGCTAAAACCTTAACCAAACGGGAGCGTTTCATTTATTTTGGCATAAAATACAAATGATAACTTTATTTATTTATTGAGGGCCAAAAGGAGCATTTAGTTAACCTTCATTTGCAATAAAATGGTGCCATCCACTATGATTATAAATTTTGATTCAAGTCATGCTCATAATGTTGTAATTTAATGTGCATTTTATCAGTTTGTGTGTCAAGGGCTACCTTTGTGCTCGTCGGCATATGAATGGGATTATAAACACGGTATTGATGATGGTAGAAAGCGGATTACCTTGCTTTAGCAGAGGAGAACCCATTGCGAACTTAAGGAAAAGATTTCGGCCGGAGATGAGCGAAAGAGAAGCAGCAAATCACATGATCCATATATGTGCTGATGCATATAACAAATGGACTACTGCTGGTTATGATTTAATTCAGTATTTACAACAAGGCATCGAAAAATGATCACTCTTATTTTTATTATTCACTTAACTAAGTTAGAACAGTTTGTTGGCTGATAAAGTGCAGTTGTAAGTTATGCAAACTTAATGATGACTATTATCATGTGCACAGAATCTTGATGCCTGTTACTACTTGTCTTATGGTACTAATCATTGGCTCAATCATGAAATTTTTTGTAGGATATGATTTAAGAATCATAATGATATGTTTGTCTCATATATTATCAAAGCTGTGAGTTGCAAGAACCAGACATGCCCATATTATATAGACAAGTATATGATTTAAAATTTAGATGATTAATCAGAAAGAATAAACATGGACAAAATTATCTAATACTACATGTACTAAGACGAGTAACCGTGCATAGAAACGAGATTTTATAGCGGCATATAGTTTTAGTGAAAAAAAAAGTTTGAGTTATAAACGAAAAATAATAAAAGTTTGAGGATTTGAGGATTAAACATAATGTTTTGAAACCCGGTTCGACCTCGGTGGTTCAGCCGGTTGAACCGTTCCAGGCGAAAAACGAGTCAATTTAAACTGGGTCATCCCGACGGGTTGGATCGAAAAAATTGGTCAAATTAAACTGAGTCAACCCGTCGGGTTTGAAGCGTCCCGGGTTGTTTGGAATCACTCATAAACTAGAATTCAAGTGTTAGTAATTAATATGTAATAGTTAGCTTAATTATGGCTTTTATGTTAGTAATCAAGGTCAGGCTTATGTAGAAAGCCCATGAGCCTATGCCAAGCCCAATAAGGAAAGGATGAGAACTTGGTGTGTTACCCTAGTTCCCTCCTATAAATACCTCATGTAAACCATCCTTAGATGGTTGGTTGTTCACTTCTTTCAATACACCTACGCATAACTCTTCCTCATATCATACGCGTGTGTTTGCTTAAGTGTTCATCCGATCATCTTGTCTTTATTTCTTCTATTGATGTTTGTGTTACATAAATGGGAACCTAACAGTGGTATCAATCGCCAAATAGTTGGGTGAAAGGTTTTGTTTTTGAAGTTTTGTGTGTTACGCGTAAGGTTCTCGGTTTAGAAACTTTCATACGCAAAAAGCTCAAATTTTTACACTTTAAAATTCAAGATTCTTGTACTTTAAAGGTTATTTAGTGTTAAAGTTTCTGTTTTTGGCAAAAAGTTTCAAACTTTACGTGTATTTCTTGGTTTTTAAGCTTGGTTTTAATCGTGTAGCTTGTTCTACGCGTAAGGGGTATCAAAGTTTTGGATCATCAAGTTTCACATTTTTGTGTTATTTTGGTGATATTGAAGCTGTTTCATCACAAAAATCTGGTTTAGAAACACTTTGGGCTGAAAATCAGTTTTGGTTAACTTTTACGCATAAGAAAACCCTAAAGTTACGCGTAAGCTTCATAAGGTTTGATCTTCAGTGTTCTTGGTTTACTCAGTGTTTTTTTGCTTGGATAAGCCTGAAAACACTTCGACTTTAGATATCTTTTGCACTGGAATAAGTGTAAAGTATTTTTAAGCAAAACCCTAGTTTTACGCCTAAGCTAAAACTTACGCGTAGAATCTTTACGCCTAAGCTTTGTTTTACGCCTAAGCTCTGTCTTAAGCATAAGAAACTCTTACGCATAAGCATTCTACTACTAAGCCTTTGGTTTACGCATAAGCTAAGGTTTCATCAACCCTACGCGTAAGTTCACTTCTTACGCGTAAGTTGGTGTTTTTAGGCATAAGGTTTCTTTGCCTAAGCTGGTTTTTCCTACGCATAAGGTTTCTTTGCCTAAGCTTGATTTCTACGCCTAAGGATACTTCATCAACAAAGTTTCATTCGACTACAAAGATCCATTTTACAACACAAGTTTCAAGATGTCTCAACCACCATACTCTAACTACTTTCCTCATGTGTATCCTCAACAACAACAACAACAACAACTCAGTCAACAACAACAACAATTCAATCTACAACAACAGATTTATCAACAACAATTTCAACAACAACATTTTCCTCAAGGAGCAATTCAACCACAAATGATTCAACCACCACCTAGTCTTCAAGTACAACCTTACACAAACTTTAACAATCAACATCCATCCAGGAATACTATGAAGGAACCGTCTTGGTTTGCAAAGATGTGTGAAGCTTTAAGTAGCCAACAATCCATTCATGAGGCTGGATCACTTGATAGACCTCCAATGCTCACTCCCGGAAACTACGATCAATGGGTGATTAGGTTCTTTAGGTTTTGTGATCTAAAGAAGCCACATGGAAAGTTCTTAAAGAAGGTCATCCTGGAAGGTCCATTTCAGATGCCTACTGTCGTTACACCCGGAGATCCAAATGCTACTCCACCAAGAGGTGATGTCACCAACATTGCAACTCTTTCTGACCTCACTGCTGATGAACTTCTACATTTCGAAGCCGATGAGCTAGCAATGCAATACATCCTTTTGGGATTACCCAATCCAATCCTTCGAAGTGTTGATGCTCAAAAGACTGCTAAAGCAATGTGGGAACATATTCATCTTCTCATGGAAGGCACTGAACTCAATCAAGAGGATATGGAATCCAAAATCTACTTGGCTTATGAACACTTCATGATTGAACCAGGAGAGACATTAGAGTCTTATCATCATCGATTCTCAGACATCATCAATGACTTGGAAAAACATAACATCAATATGCCAAGAATTGCAGACAACACTAAGTTCCTAAGTAGTCTTGGTCCTGATTGGGAAAAGTATGTCATCTTCATCCGTCAAGCGAAGAATCTTCATCATGCTACATACGGATTGTTGTACGACTATTTGAAGCCCCACCAAAAGGAAGTTGACAAAGAAAGGGTTATCCGTGGACTACATGTTTCGCCATCACTTCCGGATAATCAACAACTAGCATTGTGGGCTCAAACTTGTTATCCTCAATTCCCGACCTTACAAACTATATTCACAAATCCTCCACAACCCGCTGCTCAACCATCTGCTAAGATAACACCTTATGATCCGTCACAGCACCAATCTCAAGAAACTTAATTGGTTCCATACAACAACAACAATGATCAAGCACTTTACAATGAATCTAATGAGGATACAAAAGCTTTTGATGCATTGCAGCAAGGGTTTGTCATGATTGCTAGAGCCTTCGGCCGCTACTCAAACAAATCCAACAATCGCATTCGTACCTCATCCAACACAAGGAATCAGGCTGTTGTTAACAATGGACGTGTTGAAGTTCAGAATCGAGGAAATGTTCGTCAGATGGGCGGTGGTCAAGGGTTTAATCCAATGGGAAGGAATAACATGGGTGCTCCACAACAACAGAGAGCTCAAGTGGTTGAACAGGGTAATGCTCAGAATGGGATTAATGGTCTTCGTTGCTATAAATGAGAAGGGTCACCTGGCTAATGCATGCCCAAAGCCGAGGACTAGAGGCAGTGCTTATCACAAGGAGGCTTTACTTTTGGCTCTCAAGGACGAAGCTGGTGGAACCCTCACAAACAAAGAACAGAGCTTTATGGCAGATGCAGACTCAGATGATGATATGGAGGACTTGCAGGCTAATGCAACAGTTATGTAGATGGCAAACATGCAAGAACTTCACATGAGTGACACAGGCCCAGTGTATGACACTGACGGCTTGTCTCAGGTACCGGATCAAACCATATTCATTACTGATATGATATCTCCGCCTATATCTGCATCCGACAAGGATCAGACTGTTCAACATGAGCCGTCTACATCTCATTCCGATGATAATCAAATAGATCCTGTAGTTATATTTGACGATCAAGATGACCTTATGGTTAACATTGATAATCAAGTTGACTCCGTGGTTATATATGAGGATCTGACTAATGATCATGTTGAGACTCACGTTGAACAAGCTGAACTTCCGTCTGAGCTCATGACCTTACTTAAAGACCAATAATCTCGCCTGGAAATATGCAAGGACCTCAATAAGCAATTACACACTAAAAATGCACTGTTAACCAGGGATATTGAATGCTTAAAAAGGCAACTCAACGTTTTTAAAACTCAAGAAAAACGTGAACAAGGTTTTGAAGTCGCTTTTGCTAAATCTCACCAAAACGAAAAATCACAAGAACGACAGATACGTGATCTAGTCGCATCCAAGAATGCTTTGTTGTCTCAAATAGAACAACTAAAATATGATCATAAAAAACAACTTAACGCTCTTACTTTGGAAAATCAAAAAGCCAAGTCTGAGTTGTTAACTTGTCAAAAAGCAGTTCTCTGAGTACAAAAAGCATTCAACGAAACGAATAGAGGCCTATCTTGAGGAAATTTTTGACTTACAAAACAAAATCAAAGAGTTTCTAAATGTTGTTTATAAACATGGTGAATCAATCACAACGATTCAAAAGTTTACTCTTAAACCAAATCCAAATGGACATGGACCGAATCTTGCTGATTACAAACCAAAGTTTTCAAATAAAGCATTCAAACCAACTCCTGAAATTCACAGTGCAGAACATAGAATTGATGATTCCATTATGAGTGTTGTTGAATATAATCGTCAAGAGGAAATTAGATGCAGAAGACGAGAGTCGATCAAAATAAGAAAATGTTGTTTATAACAAACCATTTAACTATTCTAAAACCGTCACTTTCGTCACACAACAAGATAATTCTAACACACCTTGGGTTATCACGCCTATTTTTGAGTCTTCTAGTGTTGGTCCCCAACCCAATTCTGCACAAATTAACGGTCCTTTCCCTTCACTCAGTGAAGTAAAATCAATACCCGAAAAATGTCAAATTATTAAATATTTTGATACATTCATGTCGGACATCAAACTTTTGGAACGAGAAATTGAACTCAATTCTGAAATAAAAGTTGAACATTTTCAATCGCCTCAAGCGAGAGCACAAAGAGATATTTTTCAGAAAAGAATTTTACCTCATGTCCAGAATTTGAAAATGTGTGCATTATATTGGGAAAGGGATTTTCACAAGGAGCTTGGACTTATGAAAAGAGTTTTTGAGAAAACAGAAACATCTATTTCAAATACAAAACGTAAAAAGAAAATATTACGAAAAGATGTTGATCGACTATTAGAAGATGTTATCTGTGCTGATATCCATAATGTGGTGTTATTACATTCTTTTGCATATGCATTTGATTATATCTCTGCTGATTCTATTGAAATTGTTGAGAATACTGATAATGTGTCTTAAATCAAGTCCTTAAAAGTTGAAAATGAGCGATTGTTAAACGAGCTTTCAAATGCAAAACGTCGTCTTCAATGGTGTCAAAAAGATTGTCAAAATCGTGAACTCGCTTTGCAAAACAAAATCAATCAGTTGCATACAAAAACCGTTAATTCAAAATCTGAGCAACTGGATGATGAAAACGCGTCTTTGAAGTGTCAAATCTCAAAATATGAACAAGAAATTTCAAAAATTAAAAAGAACCATACTGTCATATCTGATTTACTCAAAAAGACTCGTGCTAAAGATTCAAAAGATCTTGATGATCATCTTGCCTATACCAAAGATGTTTTACGACGAGATGGACTCACTCGCAATGAAAATCTTAATTTGTTACACACTATCCATGATCTTAAAGCAGAGGTGGTGAAACTAAAGAAAGATAGGGATCATAACACCGTAGTAACTGCACCCAAACAGATTCAAAATGACTCTAGAACATCTAATGACAAACCACAAGAAACTAATGTGCTTCCCTCTACTGAAACATGAATAGTTGTCTCTTTTCCCAACGATTGCACTTCACAGCCTAGGAGCAATACAAGGAAGAATAGGAAGTTGCAACGTAAGAAAAGAACAATAAAGAATGCTGAAGTAGAAGAACACCCTAGGACTTTGAATAAAACTCAAGTTGCACCCACTTTAGATATTGCGTCTGACAAATGTAATGGAAAAAGTGATGTAACGAATGCTGAACCTTTAAGTACTTTTGATGTTAAGTCTGAAGCTTCTTGTGTTATATGTCGTAAAAGTATGCTTTCTGATTGTCATGATAAATGTGTTGCTAAAACTATCTTGTCTCGTTTACGGAATCCTAAGAAACGGAATACCTCTAGGCCCACTAAAGCTTCTAAATCTGTGCTTGGTAAACCGCCATCTTTAGATTCTAAGAAAAGCATTGATGTCCCTATAGCTCCATTATCACCTCCAAGGAACGTAGTACCACCTAGTGCATTCACTAAGACTAAAGCAAAGACTAGTTGGAGATGGCAGAAATGGTTACATAATACACTTGGATTTAAATGGATACCTAAAATCATTGATATGCGTGTTTCTACTATAACTGCTTCGGAACCCTCTAACTCTTCGGGTTCCACATCTATTTCTATTCCATCTGTGTCGTCTGTGTGTAATGCAGGTGATACAGATCATCCTTTGGATTGTTGATAGCGGATGTTCCCGACACATGACAGGAAATCTCAAACTGTTATCAAACTTTGTTGCAAAGTTCATTGGCACTGTCAGATTCGGAATGATCACTTCGCAGCTATCATGGGCTACGAAGATTACATCAATGGCAACATCGAAATTAGCAGGGTTTATTATGTGGAAGGCCTCGGTCACAATCTATTCTCTGTTGGTCAGTTCTGTGATGGAGATTTGGAAGTTGCTTTTCGGGAGAAAACTTGTTTCATTCGTGATCTACAAGGAAACGATCTTATGTCTGGCACCCGCAATTCAAGTCTATACACAATCTCAATGCAAGACATGATTGCTTCATCTCCCATCTGTCTACTTTCAAAGGCAACATCTACAAAATCTTGGCTATGGCACCGACGTCTCTCACATTTAAACTTTCAAACCATAACCAACCTTGCTCGATACAAACTTGTTGAAGGTCTCCCAAGATTTTGATATTTTAAAGATCACCTATGCTCAGCTTGTGAACAAGGGAAAAACACTCGTGCTCACTTTCCTTCAAAGGTGGAACACAGCTCACAGCATGTACTTCATCTTCTTCACATGGATTTGTGTGGCCCGATGCGCGTGCAAACAATTAATGGCAAATGCTACATCTTGGTAATTGTAGATGACAACTCAAGATGGACTTGGGTTTATTTCCTTCGAAGTAAAGATCAAGCTCCACAGATGATCATCACCTTTCTCACGAAAATTCAAGTTCAGCTCCGGAACACAGTCAGACAAATCAGAACATACAAAAGAACTGAATTCGTGAATCAAACTCTTCGTGCGTTTTATGAGAAAGTGGGAATTGAGCATCAAACATCTATTGCACGTACACCGGAACAAAACGGAGTTGTTGAAAGACGAAACCGTACGTTAGTGGAAGCTGCAAGAACAATGTTAATCAATGCTAAACTTCCATATTACTTGTGGGCTGAAGCCGTGTCAACTGTATGCTACACTTAGAATCGCTCAATGATTACCAAGCGCCACAACAAAACACCTTATGAGCTTATCCACAACCGTAAACCGAATCTCAAACACTTTCATGTATTTGGATCCCTTTGTTATCCGAATAATGATCGTGATGACTTTGGTAAGCTCAAAGCCAAAGCTGACATTGGAGTCTTTGTAGGATATTGTGAAAACTCTAAGGGTTACCGGATCTGGAATCGTCGCACAAGGGAGATTATGGAAACGATTCATGCCAATTTCGATGAGCTTACAGAAATGGCTTCTGAGCATAACAACTTGGAACCCGGTCATAACCGTTTAAACTTCCCTCAAACCTCATCATTAGCTGAACCAAGCCCTCAGCTTACTCGTCAACAAATGGAAAAGTTGTTTGCTCCACTGTTTAGTGATGATCTTGATGAACGTGCTCCCGGTGTATCCAATGTTTCCGCTGCTCAATCTGATCAACATCAAATACCTGATACACCTGCTACAACAACTACTGTTGAGGAAGCACCACCAACTGATTCTACAACAATAGCCGAACAAACCGCATCCAATGACGCTGTTCCAGCTGATGATGTTCTGCACAATGAAGTACCCCCACCTGCAGATTATGATCCAAATGCGTTCTTCAGCCCGTTTGCCAATGAAACTGTTGCATCTGATGTTGCGGAATCATCCACAAGCCATTTGAATCCTCCTAATCTGCAGAATGTATATCAACATCAACCTTCCACACATCGTTGGACGAAAGACCATCCTCTGGTGAACATTATTGGTAACCCAGATCAACCAGTCATGACTAGACAATGCCTTCACACAGACGGTGAACATTGCATTTATGCACTTACCGTCTGTCAAGCTGAACCCAAAAATATTCGAGAAGCAATGACATATGACAACTGGATTGAATCCATGCAAGAAGAACTCAATCAGTTTAAACGTCTTGAAGTATGGGAATTGGTTGAAAGACCAACAGGGGTCTACGTCATTGGTCTCAAATGGATTTGGAAGAACAAATTGGATGCTGAAGGAACCGTAATCAGAAATAAGTCACGTCTGGTGGCTAAGGGTTATAGACAGGAAGAAGGTGTTGACTTTGAAGAATCATTCGCTCCGGTTGCTCGGCTTGAGGTTGTTCGGATCTTTCTCGCTTTCGCGGCTCATTTGAACAAAACGGTCTTTCAGATGGACGTCAAAACGGCTTTTCTCAATGGGAAACTAAAAGAAACGGTCTATGTCAGCCAGCCAGAAGGATTCGTAGATCCAGAGTTCCCTAACCATGTCTACAAGCTGAACAAGGCTCTCTACAGACTCAAACAAGCTCCTCGGGAGTGGTACGATAAGTTATCATCCTTCCTCATTGCCAATAATTTCGTCAAAGGTTTGGTCGACCCTACACTATTCATACAATATCACGGGGCACACATTTTAATTGTTCAAATTTATGTGGATGACATCATTTTTGGGTCAACACATTTAAAATACTAAAACGCTTTTACAAAACTTATGAAAAAACACTTTGAAATGTCCATGATGGGTGAACTTACGTTCTTTCTAGGACTGCAAGTTCATCAATCACCCCGTGGTATTTTATTGAGTCAGTCCAAATATGCCCTTGAAATATTAAACAAACATGGAATGAATAACTGTGATACCTATACCACACCAATGGCACATACCAAGAAACTAGACGCTGATTTACATGAGAAATTGGTGGACCCTACCAAATACCGAAGTATTATTGGGTCTCTCATGTATCTAACTGCAAGCAGACCTGATATTGTTTTTGCCGTATATCTTTGCTCCCGTTATCAGGCGCGACCAACTGAAACTCACCTCTCTGAGGCTAAAAGAATCCTCCGATACATCAAGGGAACCATTAACTTGGGGATCTGGTATCCGAAGGATTCTGGTTTTGAACTAATAGCTTTTTCAGACGCTGATCACGCATGATGCTTAGATTCACGGAAAAGTACTTCAGGAGCATTACAATTTCTTGGTGATAAACTGGTGTCATGGCAATCGAAGAAGCAGGATTGTACATCGCTGTCCTCAACCGAAGCAGAATATGTAGCCATGTCTGCGTGTTGTGCTCAAGTCATTTGGATGAGAACACAACTCAAAGACTATGGTTACGTATTTGACAAAATCCCGATGTACTGCGACAATCGGAGTGCTATTGCGATCTCGTGCAACTCTGTTCAACATTCAAAATCAAAGCACATCGATCTTCGATATCATTTCATCAAGGAGCACGTGGAAAAGGGTACCGTTGAATTATACTTTGTGGGTACTGACTACCAATTGGCAGATCTTCTCACCAAAGCATTAGCTCCTGCTAGGTTTAATGAGTTGGTCCACCGGATTGGTATGCGGTGTTTGACTCCAGAGGAACTGGATGAACTTTTAACACATTCTTAAAACCAGTCAAACACCAAAAACATCTTTTGTAAATATTTTCAAAAACAAAATACAAAAATATAAAATCTGATAAAACAACAAAAATATTCTTCTATCTATATTTCTATTAACATGGCAAGTACAAATCTTCCGTCAACACTTTACTCTTTCAAAATTCAGTATTTTCTCGGTCAAGTGTTGAGGGGGAGAAAGTAAATATTTTTCGGTTTCATAAAACCTTGTACTTGCATGTTACCTCATCCCGGTCGTTTCTTTGATAATGGTGGTCACATTTCTGGTTTACTGACACTCCCCGGACTCAAATTTATAAAATTTCATTATTTCTTAAGTCGGGGGGAGTGTCGTCAAGTTTCTTTCCACTAATCATACTTTTGGTAACCAAAATGGAAGTTATGGGCGTTGGATGAAAATGGTTAAGGTGGAGAGACTGAAATCGTCAAAAGCTCAAAGTATTCCTTAATAAAACACTTCACCTAACTTTTTCAAAAACATTTACTTCAACTCATTTAATACCCAACTACCATATCCTACGACTAAGAATCCATTATCAAAACCGTGTTTTTGATCATCCATCTGTAAGTGTTTTCATGATCTTTGTGGTTTTACAAACAATGGTTTTGATTCGTTTGAAAATCCAACAGTTAAATTTTGTGTTTGATTGATCTTTGTGTTCTACGCGTAAGCTATGAACACAAAATCTTCATTTGTGTGTTTGTGTTGATAAAAATGATGTTAAAATGCTTAAATAATCATACCTTAACCGTTTCTATCATGCAAATCCACCCAGAAACACGAATTGAACATTTTCAAGATTAGGGTTCTTGTGCGTGAATTGGGTGTTTTAAATTGTGAGTGTATCTGGACTATTAGATGGTCTCGTGATGTTGTATACATGATTAATTAACCTAAACCTTGCTTGATTCTTACCCAGAATCACCAATTTTGTAGAAATTGAAATTTAGGGTTTAAGTTCATACGAATTAGGTATTCTTGATTGATGGGGTTTTTGATGTTAAAACTTGTTTAGGACATCTTACTAGGCCTCTAAGATATCCCAGAAATGATTTGGTGTCAATCCTATGGTTAGATTAGTTACTCGTAAGATTTGAATTCCAGGGTTTAAGTTTTACGCGTAAGCATATTCTACGCGTAAACTGTTTTGATTGAGTCTTCATGTTAAACTGAAAGGGTGTGAATTAATATGTTAAAGAATGGGTTATGATGCATTTGTTTCAGGTTATTACGCGTGAAAATTCTGAATCAAGGTTAATTGAGCTTCTACGCATAAGGATCACCTTACGCGTAGACTGTTATGCGTAAGAGAAATCTTACGCGTAACCTTTACGCATAAGGTTTTACAAAGAGGACTACGCGTATCCTGTGAAGGATATGCATAAACAGTAACCTCTACGCACAAGGTTCACTCTTACGAGTAAGCCTTATGCATAAGGTTCCACATACGTTTACGCGTAAGCTCTATGCCTAAGGGTCTCTTTTCCTACGCGTAACATTTCTTACGCGTAAGTCAAGATCCTACGCATAAGCTTATGCCTACGCGTATAACCACTCCTGTTTACGCATAAGCTTGGAATTTTACGCCTAAGCCTTAGATCAACCAAAATTATGAATTGTTACGCGTACAAGCTTGTAAATAAATAAATCATAATGCGCGAAATCAAAATGTCACTAATAAGCTTAAATGTTTAATAAGTTGTGAAAATAAGTGAAAACTTGGACTTTAAAACTCAAAGTTAATCTACTCACGAAACTTATCACGACATCTTTGGACTATTGGACTAACAAGTAACATTGGACTCGTAACAATCATTGACATATCACATTCGATAAATAGACAATAAAATCAACTGTTGACCAACGTAATGGCTTTCGATATGTTGGTTCTTTTGGCTAAATATCTTTCAGATCACGATATGGACGTTCAAATGCAAAATGTGGATGCACCAAATGTTCTCACTGTTGAAGATATCTTCCTTAATGGTTACCCAATGAAGATCGGAAAGAACAACCTCAGAGTTGATTTTGATAACTTCACTTGTTCCGAGTATTCGTGTCAGATTGTAGTGGATATTCTGAAGACTCACCCTTTCCAGAACATGCTCACAAATTCTGATACTGTGCCGGAGATCTACATTCACCAATTCTGGCATACAATACATAAGGTCAAAGGTCAAAGTGCTATGACGGTGATGCTTAACAACAAACAAGTTACCATCACGCCAGCAGATTTGAGGGCTATTCTTCTTATTCCTGTCATCGAGCCTACTGAATACAATGCTACTCCAACGGAAGAGGTCGTTCTCCAGTTCATGGTCGACATCGGCTATGATGAAGCTACCGGGGTAATAACAAAGCACTCATCTGTGGATCTCAAGAACATTCCCCAGCCATGGAGAACCCTCTACATAATGATTGCTAAATTCGTTTCCGGACGTGATAGTGGTCATGAGCATCCCAAGCTCATGGAACTACAAATATTTTGGGCTATGGTCAACATGAAACACATAGAAGTTGAAGCTCTGATATAGGATGACATGATGTCTTACCTTAAAAAGCCTGGCACCAAGATCCCGTATATCAGATACACCAAACTGTTGATCCAGAGAGCTCTAGGGTATAATCTTGATATTCCCTTGAGACTTGATAACCCCAACCAACACTCCGTGTTGTATGAGCCCACACTCACTGTCATATTTAAAGACTCAACAACGAAGAAACAAGGTGCAGTGTTGCCAGATCATCTTCTTACTGATGCTATCAAAGGACTCTATTCGTACAAATAATATCTGGTAGCATTTGAAGCAGGCAAAGTAGGTTTCATTGATGAAAAGTCCTCTGGTACACCTACTAGGAAAACCAGGAGAGGCAGTGCAGGAAGTGTCACGAGCACTGAGAGCATGAGAAAGTATCCAAAGAGGACTCACATTAACAAAAGAAGAATTCTATCACCGAGTGCCATTCCTATTCCCAAACCTGAAGCGCAACAAAAGCTAATGGATGAAAGCTCGGAGGATACTAAAACGGACGAAGAGGTCATCTACTCTGAAACTCCACTCGTTGATACTTTGACAGTAGCAAAATCTCCCAGTCCAAAAGCTGATAAAGGTAAAGGTAAAACCCCAGTTGCTGAGCCAGAAGAAGAGGAGAGCTCGGATGAAGAACAACTGGACAAAGACTACAGGAAAAAGGTGAAGAATCTAAGACTCCAACATGTTGCCAAAGAGTTCGTACAGCAACAAACTCGTGGCCCCGGAGGGTCAAGTGGTGGTGCACTATCTACACCAGTGTCTGATGCGGTTAATCAACCCGATAAGGGAACTGGTACCACCACCCACGAACAACAACAAAGGCAACTTGAGGATTCTATCAACTATGACTTTGAGGAACCAGAAAGGGAGAAGTCTGAGAAAATTCCTGATGAAGATGCTGAGGTTGCAGCTAAAGAAAAAGCAGAAAAAGAAGCTCAAGCTCAAGCAGATGAAGAAGCCAGGATTAAGGCTGAAGAAATGGCTAAATCTGGAAAAGATGACGAAGTTGATTATGATGATTTTCTTCTAGATAGTCCAGTACGTTCCAAGGAACTAACTTCTGAGCCACCAAAGGACCCTGAGCCTCCTCATGTCTCCTCATCATCAGACTCGTCTTCTCACTCTTCACCTCCACCATCCAAAGGCACAACCAGATCCGCATCCAAGTCAGTAAAGAAACCAACCGACTCTTGGATATCCCGGGCTAAGACAACGATTGTCAAAGCTATCAAGCAAGTCAGGAAGAAAGACTTGACCAACAAAAAGCTGAATCAACTCGCTGACAGGATCAATCTTCTACAAGACGGGATAGACGAGATGTCGAGTGAAAGGGAGTATATCCAGAAGTTTATGAAACGTGATGTACAAGGGGAAATGAACATGATGATTAGGGAATATACTCATAAGTTCCTACTCGACATTGTTCCTGGAATGACAAAAGAGATGTTCACCAGACAACTCTATCCGAATCTCATGCAGTTGGCCAAACAAACAATAATATCAACACCGTTAACTGTCACAATCAACCCAACTGAGCCTACAGCTTTCTCTGATGCAGAATTGGTTTCCAAGCTCGTACTCCAAATGTCAAAACGATCTGGAACGTTTACTTCTGACGAAGGTAAACTGTTTGAAGCATTGCTGGATTACCAACTTAAAATTGGATGCAGAGCGGCAGCTGAAACGGCTAAGCATCCTAGAGACGATGAAGATGCGGATAAAGACAAAGAATCGAAACGCAAGAAGAAGTATGATGAATCTCCCTCTATGCCACCACCAACCCAAAGGACTCCAACCGAAAGACGATCTCCTCCACGTTCTACTGCTGATAAACCTCAGGACTCTGAGTTACCACCATCCACAGAGAAACGATGATCATTTCGAATACACTGGTGGTGACGATGAAGAGTTCCATGAGCCCCAACAACAACCCACCTCTCCCGCCACAACAAAGAAACCAGAGTCCTCATCAAAGCCTAAGAAGAAGAAGACAAAGACCAATGTTGTCTCATGGCTAGACGAAGATGACACCGCAGAATATGACTGGTTTTCTACACTTGTTGATGCTACTCCCTCACTACCAGAAGGTCAAGAAATGGTAGATGGCCGTACTATGGAGCATGTGAAGCTGATTCAAGAACAGTTTAGAGTGAAGAAAATGACTAAGGCTGAGCTAAAGCGAATTAAGAATGAAGCCTTCCAACTGCTTAAAGACAACTCAGAAAGTGCAATTGAAGTTGAATACCATATTGAAAACATTGCACGAGCCATGTCGAACAATATCGATTGGCTCAATCCCGAAGCTAACATCGACTTCACAAGACAAGGCAAAGCTCCATACTACACAGACTGGACCAGACCGCTACCAACAATTGGCCGACCGGATCAACCTCAAATTCTATACCGTTACTTCTTCAACAATGACCTCGAGTTTCTTCTACACGGTAGCGATGTTACAAGGAAGTACGCTACGCCACTCACATTTCCTTTCCCAGCAGCAGTCTATTCTAACAATCTAGCCATCGAGGAAGAAGCCACACACATGTTTGCTAACCAAGTGGAAAAGTATGACCTTGATGCGATGTATGGGATTCATCATTGGCCTGAACGCCGAAGAACGTTCTACAAAAACTGCTAGGTTCAAAAATCGAAGAAGGAAGTGTTTAGTGATAAACGGATCATTGCTATTAAGCATGTTACTCTTTCGTCAAAGTGGGACTACACATTCCTCAAGAACATTGTGGTCAAACGACAAGATGAAGAGGACTATGACTTCTGTGAAGCGGATTTTACGAGACTGTCGCTAAATGACATTGAAGATATGTATCTCGCTAAGGTGCAAGGACGAATGCGACATTTCTCCAAAACTGTCCAACGCGAATACATCAAGTCATTACTAATCTACATCAGAAGCATAGTGATCCAAGAACGTGTAGAAGACATACAGCTTGCCGTGGAATCGTATCAGACGCGTGTTAACCTCACTAAACCACAGCTAGACCTTCCCGACATAAACCAACTTCCTCAGTACACCCTCATCAGCATACCATTTGGAGTAGTCTACTGTAGTGAACTACACCGAAATTGCTTAATGGCATGCAAAGAGCTTCATAAGTTTGGGGATCATACACTGAAGAAAGTCAGGGATGGGTTAGCTTATCGGTTAAAGGCGATACAACAAGGAATTGGGTCACCTAAGAGATGGAATTTGAGGGAGAGAAGGGATGTGAAGAAGATCATCACGCGAATTGATGAAAGGTTGTTCAGAAGGGATCAGTTCAGAACTCTGGAGAGTTTCGTAGGTGGTCGTCCCAGCATATCTCTCACAGGCTATCGACGTCCAGAACGCATTCCCGGAGTTATTGCTGGACTACCTAATTCTCCTGGTAACCCTTGATTTGTTTCATCAACTTATCATTTGGATGTGTGATTTTTAATGACTATGGCTTGTGCACACATAACAGTGTACAACCCGTACTTGTAATGAAAGGACCCTGTGGTACGCTTCAGTGCCACAATCCTATAAAAGGAGCGAAAGCTTCTTACTTTTGAGTAAAACAATCAAAACTTTCATTTTCAAAGTTTTTCTCAAAAGAACAAGTACTTCCCCTTATGATTTTCAAAACCTCAAAAGTTAATATCACTTGTTGAGGGGGAGTATTTGCTTAAAAACTTTGTTCACAAAATTGTTCTTCGTGGTAATCTTCCCACAAAACTCGAAATGGTCATATTCGATATAAAAATTTTGTCAAAAATAACATTAATATGCCATTTTTGAGGGGGAGAAAAATTATGTGATAAGAAATATGTTGTGAAATTGCTAATGAATCGTTGTGCTACAGACTTAACCAATGAATTGACGACATCTTAAATGTTAGTAACTCGAAAAGACTTGTCCGGGACGGGTAATAATTTCAATCTAGTTTGCTAGTGATGTAAACGTGTCTCGCAAAGGACTTGTCCAAGTAGAATGTACCATTTGAGAAACTCTTGGTAGACATGAACTTTGACAGGTTTGACAACCTTTCGAGGTTTGTCCACACCTTCAAGGTAGTTATTAGAGCTAGTTGTCACCTAAAAGCTGACAATGTAACTCTTTAACTATGTGATTGGTGCAAAACCGTCAAGTTTTCTCACGCGAGCTAGCCACTTGTGAATGACCAACCGTAAGGAACTTAAAACAGCTCAAACACCAATTGCAATTTAGATCAGGAGAATACAGTGGATTCCCGGGTCGTTAAGTCCCACGGAGGATGACTGGTGTTTAACACAATCAGATTGTCGAATAACCACTAAGGATAGTGATCAGTAAGGATTTTGAGTTATTTATAAATTACAGGGGCTTAAATGCAAATTAAAGGAAATTAAAAAGATAAAAAATATTAAATAAACGCTATCACTATTTTTAAACTGATGTTTTTGATTTTATGTTTTTTTTTAAAACTTAAATTAAAACTACGTGACGTACACAAGAAAATGTGAAACTTACACAATATTAATCCTAAAAATATGAAAATGATATTTTTACAAACCTAATGATAAAAGAAAATTTTTAGAAAAATAAAATTATTTTTATAACTATTTAATTAATTATTATTAATTAAAAACTATTTTTAATTATTAATTAATAACCTAAAATACAAGAAAATAGGAAATTAAGCTAGAAAAATAAAATTATGACTTGGAAAAATCTAAAATAACAAAAGAGAATTTTCAAAACTATTTTTATATTTTTCTGATTATTTTTCTATTTTTTATGAATTTTAAACTATTTAAAACTAATTAATTTGCTAAAAATTACAAATTAAACTATGAAAAATCTGGAAAATTACTTTTTTTACTTTTTATATTTATCTAGACTTAAGAAAATTGAAAAATTATTTTTTTGAACTTTTTCTGATTTAATTGTATTAAAAGCTATTTAAAATTACTTAAAAACTGTTTTTAATTAAGAAAAATAGCAAACAGTGTTGGAAAATTATGAAAATTGCAGGAAAAGTCTAATTTAATATATAGAATCTAAGAAAAATAGAAAAACATGTGCTTGTTTGGTGGAAATTGAAACTGCAGTTATAAGTACTTATTTATAAGCACTTGAATAAGCACAAGTGTACCAAATGGAAACCAACTGAACACAGAAGCTTTGTTAGGCTAAAAATAGCCAAATGCAACTTATTTCAACTACCCTTAACCTCTTTTAAGCTGATTACCAAGATTTGGTTGTTTTGATCACAAGTGTTAAAACAGTTTATGAGTGCTACTTTGTAGCTTAAGCACAAGCTTATTAATAAGCTATAAATGAAAACCAAATATTGGAAACTATACTAGACCTGGCTAAGAACAAGTAAACCAAAAACTGGACCTAGAGAAGCTCTGTGGAGCTCTGGATAAGCTCTGCAAAAGCTTGAGAAAACTCAGTGGTGACTGAGTTTGGTGAGCAGGGCAAATAAGCCCTGTTTGATGAGCTTATGTGAAGCTTTTACAAAATTAATAAAATTATGCAAAAATGACTACAAGGAATTAGACCAGCTGAACTTTTAAAAACCACAAATCTCACTTGATTTGAACCAGTAATGAACCTGTGAAAAATCACCTTGGGCTGGCAAAAAACTGGTTTTTCAATGTTTTGACTTTTGACACAGTTGAGAAAAGTTGACCTTTTTGAACTTTGCAACTGATTTTCTTGACTGATATTGATCTTAAATGGTGAAATAATACTACTACAATCTATGTCTATGAATTTTAAACTCAAAACAAGTTTTTGATTTGCCAATATCACAACAGTTAAAGAGTTAAAGACAGATTTAATGAGATTTGACTTTAAAGGTTAGCAGGTACTAGTTTAAGACAGATATGAGTGTATATGGTCTTAACAAGCATGAACCAACAGAAATCCACTTTTAAACAAACCTCAAGCACAACTTAACTTCATAATCCAAACACCCTATTTGAAACTGTTTTGCAAATATAAACTACACTAACCACTGATTTAACTCATTTTATTAATTAAACTAACTCTAATATGCTAATTACTACTAATTAAACATGTTTAATCTGTTTGATGACCACAAATTTAAACATAAGCACAAACTGCAACTTTGAAGAAAAACTGAAATTGAGAGTAAACTCACAAGTGTCCAAGCTGGTATGCAGGCTACAACCAAACCATACACTACCCTATACTAAGCTAATTCCAACCCAATTCCATCTCTGCAATACCCATTATCCAATTTCAAGCCTGCTTAACCAAATTTTTCTTCTTTGTTGACTTTTGTTGACCTTCAATGGAACTTGATTGAAACTGATTTCCCAAGCTTACAAAAAGCTATATAGAGCTTAAATAAGTTGATTTGACCATTAAATAAGCTTATTGAAGCTTGGTTTTTAGCATACTTATACTGAGATGTAAACAGTGAATGTAAGATTTGAAAACACAATAACACTTTGAATTAGAACTTGAAAACTGAGTTACAATGACTAAATGGTTTAGTCTTAATACACTAAAACTTGATATTACAGAATTGTGAACTATTTAAGACATTTAAAGAAAAACGACATACAAGAATTTAAAAAAAACTAAGTACTCTTTGCTTCTCTGTCTTCCTCCTCTTTTATACTTCAAATGGCTCTCCACGTGTCCTCTGAGCAGATCCCACCTTTCAATTTGACCAATGGTTGAGTTTTGAGTGTGTTGGTTGCTTTTATCAATTTGGCGGGAAACCTGAATTTGACTTATAGGGCTCTGAAACTAGCACTAGGGGGGGGGGTGGCATTTATTGTGGGGGGTTGATGATGATGAGGGTGGTGGAAAAGGTGAGGTGATGGAAGGGGGAGCAGGAAAGTGGTTGCAGAGGCAACATGGGGAAGACAAACAGTGGTGGGCGGGTATAGCTGGAGGTTTGACTTATTTGACCAGGCAGTCCAAAATGAGAAAAGACAGGGGGTCAAATGGTTTTGACAAGTCTTAGGTTTAGTTATGACAAGGACTTGTTTGTACTTTCTGAATTCTTGAAGGACCAATCTGCCAATACTCCAAAGTTCTCACAAGGGTCACTTTTGACAAGATTTAATAGTGCAAGGACTATTTTTGACATTTTCAAATTTTCAAAGGACCAAACTTGACAACTTTAAAAGTTCAGGGACCTAAGTTGTAAATTTGTAATTTTAAATCTCAAGGACCAATTTTAACAACTTAAGAATCCCTAAGGACTTAAAATGATATTTTTCTTTATTTAGATTTACCAGGGACTGTTTTTGACAACTTTTGAAACTTGGGGGACTAAAACTGCCAATTATGCAAACTTGATACGTTTTTCACCAGATTTTGATATTTTTGCATTTAAAACACATAAAACACTTATTTGTGATATTTTTATCATTTTGATGCATTTCTGAGTGTTTTCAGATGTTTTTGCAGTTTAAATGGTACAAAAATGATGAGTATTTAGACACTCATCAATCCCCCACACTAAGATATTGCTAGTCCCTAGCAATGTTTTGAGAAAAATTTAATGGATTTTCATCTCTTTACCAAAAGCCATTACTTCTGGAGTAGCCAAATGTTTCAGTTCAAGTAAGAACCTTGGTACACCGATAACCAAATGATTTTGAGCAAATCACCAGCTTCCAACGGATTTGATTTGTCTTTACCAGGAGCCGTTTGCTTCTGGACTAGCCAACTCTTAGATAAAATATCTTTGGTGAGCTGATTACCAATTATGGTTTTCCAACTGCCTTTACCACAAGCCATAAACTTGCGGGCTAGCCAACTCTTCACTTTTAAGGATATGGTGAGCTGAATACCATACAATTTTGGGCAAATTGCAAGCCGTCAACGGATTTGAGATATCTTTACCAAGAGCGGTTTGCTCCTGGATTAGCCAATCCTTTTGTTTATTAGACAAGGCGGACTGATAACCATAAGATGAGTAAGTGCAGAACACTTACTCCAAAAAAAATTTTTGGCCAAAAATGGGGGAATTAGGCGGTATAATTACATGATAAAATTCGTGAGAATTCCCCCCCACACTTAGAAATGAATATTGCCCTCAATATTCAAAGTACCGGCGGTTATGCCGAAACATAGAACGTAAAAGGGAAATACTACGGCCATTATTTAGCATGATTTTTTTTTTTTTTTTTTTT
>BPTQ01000005.1:245576898-245609863 GCA_019973895.1 Chrysanthemum seticuspe | reverse complement strand
AAGAGTAAAACCTGACGGACCAGTTTATTCAGTTTGGAGGTCGATATGGGCGGGTGGTGACAAACAGAAGGGGTACAACGGAGACGTTGGTGAACGGACGAGGGGGAAGGTAGTGGAGTGGAAAAGGTGGTGGGAGTAGTAGTAGTTGGGGGGTGTTATTTACGGTGGGGGGGATCACGATCAAAGTCTCGGGATATTCAGTTTAAGTCCAAAGGGCGGTTTAACTATTTTCGTCGGTTGTGTGAGTTTTGAGTTGGTAACCAGTTTAACTTTCCACCCTAGACGAGTCTCCTGTGCACCTCTCGGTAAACTTCATATTTTCTCCTCCTTCTGTCTCTTCGTTTCTCATGAATCAAAAAAAATTTAAGAACATACAGCAAAAAGAAATTTACAGAATTTATCAAGTGTTAAGACATTATAGTTCAAAATCACATAATTCTGATTTGGTAAATCAGTAACATTGAGTCAAAAGTTCAAGATTAAGTTTCACAATGACACAAAAGTTTAGAATGTAAGTGACAAATGTAGAGTCATATTCATACGATTTTTGGTTCGAAGTTATTCGAATAAATTACCAGTTTAGTTGAATAAATTCGAGATATATCGAAAAACATTCGAACCCTTTAGTCAAAGTTAGTTCAAGGTAACTTCCAGTTGTTTTCAGTTGTTTCTTCTTTTTAAACCAATTCGTCCGAACTTTAACCTATTACCCATAACGTCTCTACCTTAACCCAACCTTAATCGAATCATATCCCATCACATACCAAACCAACATCGGACGTATGGTCGAACCTGTGAACACTCAAATGAGAGTTAAAGTCAAAAAGAAGTTTCAACGTCAAACACGAATACAAATTTAAACACCAGTAGTTTGTCTAATTTGTACAAATTAATCATCATTAATCGTATAATCTCAATCAAATTAATTATTTTACTCAATTTAGTCACCAATCACATCAAATATAAACGTTTTGTCAAAGTTTATCCCACAAACCTAATACGTCAATTCGACACGAACTCCAAACAAATTTTCACCTAAAGACAACCAAGTACGAACAATTCTGGTATATGTTCAAGCCTGCTTAACCAAATTTTTCTTCTTTGTTGACTTTTGTTGACCTTCAATGGAACTTGATTGAAACTGATTTCCCAAGCTTACAAAAAGCTATATAGAGCTTAAATAAGTTGATTTGACCATTAAATAAGCTTATTGAAGCTTGGTTTTTAGCATACTTATACTGAGATGTAAACAGTGAATGTAAGATTTGAAAACACAGTAACACTTTGAATTAGAACTTGAAAACTGAGTTACAATGACTAAATGGTTTAGTCTTAATACACTAAAACTTGATATTACAGAATTGTGAACTATTTAAGACATTTAAAGAAAAACGACATACAAGAATTTAAAAAAAACTAAGTACTCTTTGCTTCTCTGTCTTCCTCCTCTTTTATACTTCAAATGGCTCTCCACGTGTCCTCTGAGCAGATCCCACCTTTCAATTTGACCAATGGTTGAGTTTTGAGTGTGTTGGCTGCTTTTATCAATTTGGCGGGAAACCTGAATTTGACTTATAGGGCTCTGAAACTAGCACTAGGGGGGGTGGCATTTATTGTGGGGGGTTGATGATGATGAGGGTGGTGGAAAAGGTGAGGTGATGGAAGGGGGAGCAGGCAAGTGGTTGCAGAGGCAACATGGGGAAGACAAACAGTGGTGGGCGGGTATAGCTGGAGGTTTGACTTATTTGACCAGGCAGTCCAAAATGAGAAAAGACAGGGGGTCAAATGGTTTTGACAAGTCTTAGGTTTAGTTATGACAAAGACTTGTTTGTACTTTCTGAATTCTTGAAGGACCAATCTGCCAATACTCCAAAGTTCTCACAAGGGTCACTTTTGACAAGATTTAATAGTGCAAGGACTATTTTTGACATTTTCAAATTTTCAAAGGACCAAACTTGACAACTTTGAAAGTTCAGGGACCTAAGTTGTAAATTTGTAATTTTAAATCTCAAGGACCAATTTTAACAACTTAAGAATCCCTAAGGACTTAAAATGATATTTTTCTTTATTTAGATTTACCAGGGACTGTTTTTGACAACTTTTGAAACTTGGGGGACTAAAACTGCCAATTATGCAAACTTGATACGTTTTTCACCAGATTTTGATATTTTTGCATTTAAAACACATAAAACACTTATTTGTGATATTTTTATCATTTTGATGCATTTCTGAGTGTTTTCAGATGTTTTTGCAGTTTAAATGGTACAAAAATGATGAGTATTTAGACACTCATCACTATGCAACGTAACCGTGTCTCGCGGGGGATTGTCTATCTTGAGTTGATCAATTAAAAAATGCGTGCTCTTCTCTCACCGTGCAGATTTCTGTAAAAATACTTAAGCACGTGTGAAGGGGGAGTATTTCTGCAAAGTCTTAAACTCTTAACAGTGGTATTAAATGTTTTTACTCATAACCACTTTGAGAGATTTTCAAGATAAATTGGTTTTTATGGCAACATAGATTAGTCATGGTGTTATAAGGTGACTAAGGTTAGGAATAACCGTCCTATGATCCGCCAGAGTCGGAGGGATCCACCCAAGGACACCACCAATAGTTAGAATTAGAAGTCCTTAGGTATGATTATAAAAAGGAGAAAATGAGAATTGGAGAAAGAAGGAGTTGAAGAATTGAAAAGAAAAGTAAAGAAAAAGGTGAAAAGAAATAGCCCTCCAGATTATTCAACTTAGGGCAGACACCGGGTTTAATTCATATGCTACTGGTGGTCACTTGGTGACACCGGTACTGAAGATTAAAGTCGTCATGGACCCAGTGACGCATGCACTAAACCTTCTTAGCCACTCAAGTTTCTCTCAACAGAAGCTTGTTTCATTCTCACTGGGAACCCTACATAAACTATCGGCTTTCTCTTAGAGATTGCTGGTATTGAAGCAAGGAGACCCTCTCCCTAGTCTCCGCTCAGGAAAACCAAAGCGCACTATTGAGTCTAGAGCCACGAGATTCATCAAAAGATCTCTTAGGTACACTTGACATTTCATCACTTGTCGTTCAACAATAAGGACGCAAGTGATACATTATCGAGTCCTTCACAGATCTTAGCAATCTGTCGAGAACATTTATGAGAGGTTCACAATTGTGATCCTCAGTGATTGAATGGAAACTCCTGCCAGGTTCAACTTCAAACAGCCCTGACAGCAGGTCACTTCGGTAACTCCCCGTGGATTACGCTTAGTGTGTCTCAAACGGTCTACAGTCGTGGGGTGATGCTTCGGTGTACCTCAGCGACTCATCTGAACTGTAGGTGTACTTCGGTACATCGCGTTATCTCACTTGTGGGACTCCAGTTCAGGAACAGCCTTTGTGAGAATTAGAGTTGTGTTTTCACACTATGCTGTTAACACTCTCGAAGTTCAAACTTGTAAGCGCTGGATTACTTCTAACCCATGTTTTATGTTTTCTTCTTATGGATGCTTGCGGGTGGAAAAGATCGTGAAGATTTCTCCACATGCTCATACCTACAACAACACTAATCGAAGTTCTCCCAAAAGGCAACACAAAGTCAGAATGATTCTTCGTCTAAGTCAAAGAATCTACAAAGTTTAAAGACTAAGAGAACTACATCAGTAATGAAATCCAACGTTAAAGAGCGTGTGAGCATGTTGGAGAAAGACGTGGAGACACTGGAGCAACGAAGCGGACCTGATGCAGATAACTACAACATACTATCACTTCCATCACAAAGAACAAAGATCATAGAACAAAGAAAATGAAGACGTCAACGCAGAATACTTCAAAGGAAACAATTTCTCTACACTGGGGAAATTGTTCGAATCAAGGCACTTCTTCTCGCAAGAAAGAAGAATGTTAGAAGACGTCAAAGCTACTATTACATCAACACCTACAACGTTTATATCATCAATCACTAACACTTAGGGGGAGATTGTTGGAATCACTCCTAAACTAGAATTCAAGTGTTAGTAATTGATATGTAATAGTTAGCTTAATTATGGTTTTTATGTTAGTAATCAAGGCTAGACTTATGTAGAAAGCCCATGAGCCTATGCCAAGCCCAATAAGGAAAGGATGGGAACTTGGTGTGTTGCCCTAGTTTCCTCCTATAAATACCTCATGTAAACCATCCTTAGATGGTTGGTTGTTCACTTCTTTCAATACACCTACGCATAACTCTTCCTCATATCATACGCGTGTGTTTGCTTAAGTGTTCATCCGATCATCTTGTCTTTATTTCTTCTATTGGTGCTTGTGTTACATAAATGGGAACCTAACACGGGTCAACCCGATTTTCAATATGTATTAGTAGCAAACATTTCAACACTTCAATACTTCCCAAATGCATGGCTACTTTTCAAATGTGCTAAAAGTTTGACCATTTTTCAACATTGACCATTTTTACTTTATGAGGAGAATTATTTTATATACCAAACTTTTCTTACATACCAAGGGACTCATCTCCACTATCCATGTAAAAAGAAATCAATGGCTGAGATTAAAAATATTTTATTATTTCACCCATTTTTTGTAATTTAAATATCTTTTAAACCGTTAATTGTTAAGCAAAAATAATTACACCATCGCGATGAGCATTTAATTATCTTTGTGTAGACGGGCACTTTGATATACTTTCGAAAAAAGAAAAAAAAATAGTTTTTTTTCACATTTTTTCGTCTTTTTTTCATTTTTTTACGGAACTGAAATTTGCATGAAAAAAATCATATATGATTAAACATTAAATTGAATATCACATGTGATATTATTGTTAAATCATATATGATACGTAATATCACATGTGATATGATATGTATATCATATGTGATTTTACACTAATATCACATGTGATATTACATATCATATATGATTTAACACAAATATCACATGGGATATTCAAATTAGTGTTTAATCATATATGATTCTTTAATGCAAATTTCAGTAACGTAAAAAAAATGAAAAAACTTAAAAAAAACGTGAAAAATACGAATTTTTTTTGTCGAAAGTATATCAAAGTGCCCATCTATAGAAAGATAATTAAATGCTCATCTCAATGATATATTTTTTTCGCTTAACGATTAACGGTTTGAAAGATATTAATATTTGAAAAAAAAATGATAAAAGTGGGTTTTTAAAATTGTTGGGATTAATCTCATCCATTAGATAAAATAAAAATTAAAGGTGAAGATTGATCCCTTGGTATGTAAATAATTTTTTGTCCTCAAATGATCTTAAATCTTACTTTATATGTAGTATGGATAATAGAGGAATCCATTTTTCTCAATTAAACGTCTTATTTTTAAGGAATACAAATTAATTTACAACATGTATGTGTAAAACTAGAAGAGGGGGGGGGGGGGGGGGGGGGGCGGTGAATAGTTTTACCGATTAAAACTTCATTTTAAACTATTTAGATCGACTTATGTCAATCTATTTAAATGTGTGTGTTGAGGATGTTGATAGATAAGCATATAAATAAGTAAAGCAAAGATAAAGAGTAAGAGGCACAAAACCACAACGCGAGTATTTATAGTGGTTCGGCTACAAGGACACCTTCCTTGCCCTACTCCACTCCCCGAGTCACCTACTCGAGAGTTCGTAATCACTACACAACACAAACTCCTTGTGGCGGAGAAGCCTTCACAATGTCGCCTACTCTTTATCCGGTACAAGGCTAGACACAGGGTTCTTCCACGAGGTAGAACCAAACCTATCACAATGTCGCCTACACTTTATCCGGTACAAGGCTAGATACCGAGTTCCATTATAAAGGAGGAACTACTAACCAACACTACACAACATCTATTCCAAAGGAGATCCACTCCTTATAACAACATCAACAAGGATATCAATATCCTTTGACTCAATACTAATCTATCTTGTACATCGACACACCATATCGAATGTACACCCTAGGCACCTTTCACTAATGCCTTTGACACGACTCCTAGGCACCCTTCACTAATGCCTTCAACACAGACTTTCGGCACCTTTCACTAATGCCTTTGACACGGATCTTCGACACCTTTCACTAATGCCTTTAACACGGATCTTCGACACCTTTCACTAATGCCTTCGTCTTGACCCTTTAGACATCTTTCACCTATGTCTTCAACACGATACTTCAAATGAGAAAGGAAAGAACTATCAACAAGATAACAAAAATGGTCTTGATGATGATGAAGCTTGCCAACCCATGGACTTGAGCTTGCTCGACTTCAAGATGTGGTGATCTCGCCTTTAAGAGGAACCTAGAGAATCACTTATAAGGATTTAAAACGTACACTTTTAAGGGTCATTTAAGCCCTTAATCGCCCATTTTTATATCCGTTACTGCTTAATTTCGTTCCTTTTCACTTTTTAGGTCTCTTGGAAGCAAAATGCTGGAATGATGCATTTTTGGACGAAAAGGAGTGAACATGTGAAGAAAATGGCTAAGTCAAGATCAAGACACTCAAGCTGCTGGAATTACACCTGACGGCGTCCCAAACAGAGGGTGACGCCGTCCCTCTTTATGTAATTGAATTTGTGACGACTCAGTAGCGATTTTGCTAATTTGCACCTGACGGCGTCAGGCTTTGAAGAGTAAGGGCGTCACGAAGACTTTTCTTCTTAGACGGCCTAGATCCAAATTCAGACGACGTCACTGCTGAAGACTAACGGCGTCACAACCACAACGTGACGCCGTCCTAATGATGACTTGGCCAAGACGAAACCCTAATGACGGCGATCTGATGGCGTCCCAACTATAAGGTGACGCCGTCGCAGTTGTAAAATTATATATAGAAATCGAATTTTCAGAATTTTGAGAGGTAGACTTGTGGAGTAAAAACCTAAAATGATTTTGGTCCGGTTTGGACAGTATCTTAGGGTTCTCATACCCTATTTTACATCAAGATAAGTTATTTACTTCATTGATTTCATTATGTCTTCGATTGTATGTGTGTACGCTTGCATGTTTAACATGTCCGGCTAAATTTCTTATGTGTTTGCTTAGATCTATGAAACCTAGTTATTAATTATTAATTGGTTGTCTCTTATCTTAATTGTAATTGGCTTAGGATTGCACTAGGTCATCGTTGTGTTTTCAATGCTTGAGTACTCTTTGTGAACCTTAGTTTATAACCACCTAGCTTAATTGTAGGTTAAATATCCAAAGATAACCTTAGTGTTAGTTTATGAATCCTAGAGATCTCGTAGGCAATAACCTTAAGGTATTCTCAAAGAGTTAGGGATAAAAGCATACCCTACGACCTTAGAAAACACAACGCGTTAAGAATAAGGACGTGACAATTCAACCACCAATAAAAGATAACTAGGGAGTAATAGTATCTAGGTAGACACATTTTTAATCATCATATGAGCACACATCAATAGACATAGACTACCTATTAGTTTAGATAATTAGATAAGTAGAGTAATCGGTAGAAGTACCAAACCCCCAAATCTAAACCCTGAGATTTTACCCTTAGCTTTCTAAAAAAATATAAAAAGATAAAAAATAATCTCACTAGCATTCCTATTCCCCTAGAGAACGATATCAATACCCGAGGCTTACCCAATACTACACTAAAACGATTAGGTTTACTGCCTAGGGTGTTGAAAAACTTGCTCGACGAAAAGGAAGTTCCTTTGACCCCGAACGCGTTATACGCGCATCAAGTTTTTGGCGCCGCTGCCGGGGAATAGAATAGCTAGTTAGATTTCCATCTCGTTTAGGTTTCCTTGCTTGATTCCTATCAAGTAAGATTTTTTTCTCATTTTTAGCTTCCTCCTAGTCTATCCCCATTCTTCGTGACCTTTGTTAGTAATCCCATCACTTTTCATCATGGAAGGTGATAACCCGCCACCACTCATCGATCCACCAATCATTGACCCGCCAAGAGGCCGTACTCTTGGTGAATACTCTAGACCAAGCCACCAAGGCTATAAGAACACTATTGAGCTCCCCGATCAAGCTCAAACTACGACCCTGCGATCCGACACCATCCGGTTGGTGCAAAATGGATGTGCATTCTATGGACTTCGTTCCGAAGATCCTAATCAGCATCTCAAGGATTTCCTTAAAATCATTGATTCCATTGACCTTGATGCTACCACACGGGAGACCACGCGCTTGCGTCTCTTCCAATTCTCTTTACGGCACCAAGCTAGTAATTGGCTTGAGCGACTTCCCGCCGGATCCATCTCAAGTTGGGATGATCCCACCACTCGTTTCCTTGCCCAATTTTTCCCACCGGGGAGAACTACTAAACTTAGGAATGAAATCTTGATGTTCCAACAACGTCAAGGTGAATCTCTCTACGAGGCATGGACTCGATTCAAGGACTTGCTCCATAAAGTCCCTCATCACGGCATCGATCTTTGGCTCCAAGTCCAAATTTTTTATGATCATGTCACTCATGACACTCATACTTGCACGAGAGTCCCCGAACAAGCTTCCGTTGACTACGCATCCTCGCGTACCAATGGAATGGGAGGAAGATTCCCTACAACACCCGGACCTAGGACTTTCAATGATGCCCGAGAAGCATGGAGGGGAAAACATGAATACAATTGGGGACAAACCAAAGAATTCACCTCTAATGATTCCCCATGGTCCCACGGCCCTAGCCAAAAAAACATAGAAGGGATGTTGCAACACCTAGTTACATCCCAAGAAGCTCAAATAGCCAAGCTTTCGGACCGCTTTAACTAACAACAAACCGAGATGGATAGGAAGATATATAACCTTTTAAAAGCCATGACCAATAGTGATAGGAACACTTCTCGTCACTTGCTCTCTACTTTTTCACATTATTTTTTCGTTTACATGTTTTTCTTAAAACATTGTGTTGGTTTCTTTTCGACGCTCTTTTTGTTTCGACAAAAAGGGGGAGAAGAAAGTAAAAACTACAATTCAAACTTTTACGAATGTTAGTTTTTCCTTAAAATAATTTTATGTTTTGTCATCAACAAAATGGGGGAGATTGTTAATACAAATAAGCCATAAAAACGTTTATTTACATTTTACGATCTTCTAGTGTTTTGTCGATAACAAACGTAAAATCATTTCAACGAAACACTAACGATTTTACATAAAACACTAAAAAAGTAATAGTGATGTTATGATTTAGTAATACATATGTACAACAACTAGTGTTTACATATTGGGTAGATATATACATAATTAGTATGTATTATAATGGGTAGAAGTTTAATTATTTTATCCATTGACTAAATACATTGAATGTAGTTGGGTATAACCCAAAGTCCATGACCCATACCCATGGAACATAACCCATAACCCATTGCATGACATCATGCATAAGTCATAAATGGATATTATCCATGACCCATGGTTTTAACCCATGACCCATGGACTAGATGCATTGCATCTTGTAGATACATTGTATCTACTTGGATAACCATGGTCCAAAGTGTAGGACCCATGACCCATAACCCATGACCCAAAAACCATGGGCAAAGAGGAGCGTCCCACGGATCCCCAGGAATACACTGGACGGATCGCTCAAGGGAGGGATCCGTGGGATCCATGGAACAGTAGCATTTTTTCTTCTATAAATAGTGAGCCATTTATTCATTGTAACTAGGGATGAGCACGGTACCGGTCCCGTACCGAATTAGTGGTACCGATTTTTTCCTGAGCATAAATTAGTGGTACCAGTAGTCCGGTACCGTACCGAACAGGATTCGGATGCCGGTTCCGGTATCGGTACCGGTACCGGTACCGGGAAATCGGGTAGTCCGGAATTTCCCGATTTGGTACCGGTCCCGTACCGAATTAGTGGTCCCGATTTTTTTTTCACCTTATTTCGTAGTCCCGGTACAGTACCGTATTTCAAAAATCGGTATTGTTTTGGTACGGTACCGGTACGGTTCCGGTTTGGTTCCGGAATTCGGTTCGAAATGCTCATCCCTAATTGTAACTCACCCCCCTTTCACACATATTTTCTCTTTGAGTTGTAAACTCTCTAACAACAGATCCAAGTGATCTTTGTATGTAGTTTTGTGTTTGTGTGATTCTCTAGGTTCCTCTTAAAGGCGAGATCACCACCTCTTGAAGTCAAGCAAGCTCAAGTCCATGAGTTGCCATGCTTCGTCATCATCAAGATTACTGAGGTTCTCTTGTTGATAGTTCTCTTCTTTCTTATTAGAAGTGTAGTGTCGAAGACATAAGTGAAAGATGTCTAAAGAGTCAAGACGAAGACATTAGTGAAAGCTGTCGAACGTCCGTATTGAAAGCACTAGTGAAGGGTGCTTCGAAGTCAAGGCTAAAGGCATTAGTGAAGGGTTCCTAGAAGTCAAGTCACAAGTCATTAGTGAAGGGTGCCTAGAGGTCGAGTCAAAGGCATTAGTGAAAGGTGCCTAAGGTATACATTCTATATGGTGTGTCGATGTGCAAGATAGATTTATATTAGGTCAAAGGATATTGATATCCTTGTTGATGTTGTCATAAGGAGTGGATCTCCTTAGGGATAGGATTTGTGTAGCATTGGGTAGTAGTTCCTCCTTTGTAATGGAACTCAGTATCTAGCCTAGTACCGGATAAAGGGTAGGTGACGTTGTGATAGGTTTGGTTCTACCTCGTGGAAGAACCCGGTATCTAGCCTTGTACTGGATAAAGAGTAGGTAATGTTGTGAAGGCTACTCCGCCACAAGCAGTTGGTGTTGTGTAGTGATTACAAACTCTCGAGTAGGTGACTCGAGGAGTGGAGTAGGGCAAGGAAGGTGTCCTTGTAGCCGAACCACTATAAATACTCGCGTTGTGGTTTTGTGCTTCCTACTCTTTATCTTAGTTTTTATTTATCTAAATGCTTGTCTATCAACATCCAACACACACGTCTAATAGATTGACATAAGTCGATCTAAATAGTTTAAAACGAACTTTTAATCGGTAAAACTATTCAACCCCCTTCTAGTTTTCCACAAAAACCCTAATGACGGCGACCTGACGGCGTCACTAGCAAAAGGTAACGCTGTCGTGATTGTAAATTTATATATAGAATTCGATTTTTCTATATTTTAGGAGGTATAATTTTGGAGAGCAAACCCTAACTCAGTTGTAGTCCGACTTAGACAGTATTCTAGGCTCCCATACCCTATTTTACATTACAAGATAAGTTTGTACATCCAATTTATCATTATGTCTACCCCATGTTCAATTGATTGTGTGTATGCTTGCTTGTTTAACATGTCTAGCTAAATTATTCCTGTGTTTGCTTAGATCTATGAAACATAGTTATTGATTGTTGTTAGGTTGTCTCTTGTCTTAAATTTGTAGACGCTAGATTAAGGAAAACTGGCTTCTTCTTTCACTGTTGCGAGCTTGAACGTCCTAAATAGAAAAAAATCCTTTGAGTGCACATTAGGCCATTGCACTTTCCGAACCCGGGTATTCTAAAGGAAAGTTGCAATTCATAGAACTAGGGAATTAGGCACCACCCTACGACTAAACGGAATACAACGCACCAATTAAGATAAAGGAAGTGACAATTCAACCGACTAATAAAAGATAACTAGAGAGTAATAGCATCTAAGTAAACACATCTTTAATCATTATACGAGCACACCTCAATTAGCATAATCTATCCATAGTTAATTAGATAATTAGATAAGTAGTTAAGTAGTAAAAATGGTGGAAGTACCACCCCTCCAATCATATACCCCGATAGTTTTACCCTTGCTTTCTAAAAAACATAAAAAAGAGTAAAAAGAAACTTCCTCAACCCAACCTTCTCGTCATATATCTCTTTCTAGCATTCCTATTCCCCTAGAGAACGAAATCAATCCCCGAGGCTTACCCCATACTATACTACAACGATTAGGTTCACTGCCTAGAGGGTTGAAAAGCTTGCTCGTAGAAAAGGAGGTTTTCTCGACCCCGAACCCTGCTTATCAAGTTTTTGGCGCCACTGCTGGGGAATAGAATAGCTAGTTAGATTTCTATCTCGTTTAGGTCTACTCGCTTGATTCCTATCAAGTGAGATTTTTATTTTTATTTTGTAGCTTTCTTTTAGTCTATCTTTTTCTTTGTGCCCTTTGTTCCTAAAACCCTTTTTCATTTGTCACCATGACGAATGAAGTTGCATTTGAATCATTAACAATTGAGGAACAAATGTATTTCACAGATAGAATTTCTTCTTATTGTTCTAATGAATTTGTGAGTGATCTTAGAGATATCCAAGAGGAGATGGGTGTAAAGTTAGAGGGCTTTGATGAATTTTGTGCATGTGTGGCTTCTATTCAAAAATCATTGTTAGGATCAACTCCTTTTAGTGCGACCATTTGAAAAAAATTTGAGAAAAGCTTCTTAAGTGTAACCCATAGTTTGAATGAAGTCATAGGCTTGTCTACATCACAATTTGAGGAAACAGATAAGGAGGATTTATCCGATCTTAGGAACCATGAACAAAAAGACCTAGCTTTTAAGAACATGGAACCTAAATACGAGCAAGATTATGAGATGGTTAGAGTTAAACCACCTAGTTGCATGCGTGGGATAGATTTCACCAAATCATATGACACGCATGAGGAATCCTTTAGGCAAATAACACATAGTGATCAAATTTTTGAGAACGGTTCTTATGAATCGGACCAAGAATTTGAAATGGCTAAAGAAGGATTTGAGATACTTAGGAGTATATTTGGGTTAGATCATACTAAAACAAATGGTGAACATTTAGGTGATCTTGATATAATGGAGAATGAGGTGGAAACTCCAAGCCCACAAGCCCTACCATCACTTGAGGAACACACACCGCCTATAACTTACCTGGAAGAAGTAGAAGAGACTATAGGAACCCCGATTGATATAGAATCTTTGGACCAAACCCCACTTGAGAATGTAGGTTTAGTTGCTTGTTGTCGTGACCTCTCTCTTAGTTCTAAGGAATTTCCTAGTTTTTATGAACCGGAGCCTCAATCAAAACCCTTACCTAATTTTCTGTCTTTATATGTGAATCTAGAAATTGAATCAGGCCCCAATCCACCCATCAAAACAAATAGTCCAGGTAGTTGCGTGATAAAGGTAGTAGACTCTAAGCCATGTAGAGTGGAAACTAATATAGGAGTAACCCATGACCTTACACACTTACATCACCCATTCATGGTTGATAACAAGAAACATTATGGGTTTAAACCAGGTTTATTAGGTCAAGATGGATTCTTAACTAAGAATCTCTTAAAGTTGATAGAAGATGATCCCTTTCTAGGAGAAAGACTTGATTTACCCGCTACACCAATTGAATTAGGTAAGGTTAGTATGATAGGAGCACACTCTTTTAGGCATATAAATTACCCATCACCTTCTCCTCACGTGGCATGTTTCCAATCTAAGGGTGTGTATTGCTACTATCACCCGCACTTAAACTTAAGTGTAGGGAAAACCTCCCCTTTATCCGTTAAATAAGGGTAGAGTCAAGCTTATTACTCAAACAAAAACAAGCGCTTCTTGGGAGGCAACCCATGTTTATTTGTTTGTGTATTTGTTTGTTTTATATATGTTTTTCATTGTTGGTTGATTCTCATGTTTATTTACTTTGTGAAAATGCTTTATTTTGTTTTTAACTTCGTCTTAATTGCATATAAAGGTATTTCACAAAAAGATAAGTGTAGGGAATATCACATATGTTTCTAAGAACATGAGCATGAGATTAACAATAATTGAAATTATATATATTTGTGTGTTTGTTAGAGTCAAATGCTTGTATTGAGTCATAATGGATGTTTTGCAGGAATGTTTCCAGGTTTTAATGAGGTAAATTTTTTCAGAAAAACGCAACAGACCAGTTCTTGTCAGGACAACCTGACGACATCAGGATTAACACCTGACAACGTCAGGCAATGTAGAAACAAAATATCAGTTTTGTTATCTGTGTAATTTGTAATTTTTTGAAATTCCAAATTCTTAATTTTCCAGAAAAACTGCAACATCCATTGCACAAGCATTATATCTTACTTGCTTTCTAGAATAGTTGTGTGTCATATATAGTTTTACCGCCGATTTTACGCGAATGTTTCGTTTGTTTTCTTATAAGTGTGCATGTTATATTAGACAAGAAGAAGAAACACATATCGGATGAAGCTTATGACTTATGCATTCTTCTTGGAGGAGTATTTAACCGCAACTTCATACATATCCTACCGAGCTAATCATGGGAGTATTAGTTTCTTTAGATTTTAACTTACCTTCCTTTATCATAACTTTGATACTTTCGGGGAACATTGGGGACAATGTTCAGTTTAAGTGTAGGGAGGTAGAATAAAACAGGAACTTAGAAACTATTCACTCACTCGATTATTTGTCTTATCCTTTGTAATTTGTGTAATAAACCATAAGAAATATTTGTTACGAAAATTTTAGCACCAAATTTAAAAATTTTTATGACATTTACGAGCTAAACTTTAGTCTTAACAAAGCGTCTCATGGATAGGAATTATATGACTAGCACAAAAACCGTATAACACTCAAATTCCACCCCAAAAATGTGAGGTTCGCCCCTAGATCTTTAGGAATAAAAGCATTCATCTTTAAAGCTTAGTGAGTGTACTGGTAGTATAATAGATTCTAGAACTTGTTTTGTGATGCATTCTGAGATCGCTAGTGAGATTACACTTGTGTAGTTAGGAGTAACTAAATGATAAGAGGCATTAGGATAACCCTTTTTTGAAACCTGTATTATAATTACATCTTCCACATTGGTTGATTAATTACCCTACACCCTTGCTATGTACTCATCTTTAGTACACGATACACCTAGTTAACCCCTCAGAGCCTATCCTTTTCGCGGTTCTCGTGATGTTTCGGTTTTCTGGAATATCAATGAAGAGCATTGTTTACAATCCACCCCCAAATGTTACACCCAAATTACCTTTGCCTAACTTGTATGCACTCATCTTTAGTGCATTATTTTTATCATTATTAAACCCTTATTTCAATTATCTTGTAACTTGCATGGTTGCTAAGTCGAGTCATATCTTTTGTATATAGTTTTGGGACGATTGGGACTCATGGGTTAAAGTAATATTTTATGGAGTAACGGGAAAGAATGATAAATTCAAATTCCCTTTGTCTACGTAATTAAATACTCCAAGTGTTTGATGTTTTCAAATCGGGTCAATTAGTTAAATAAAAACTCAAGTGTAGGGATGCTCCTATAAATCCCTTATATTTTGATGTTATCGTAGAGGATGGTAGAGTAAAAGGGTATGAAAAAAAGAAAAAAAGATCGAAAAAAAGAAAAAGACTTGTAAAAAAAAGAAAAAAATGAGAAAAACATACGGGCTACCATCCTACATCTATCTTTATGTTTGTTTTTTGTTTCAAGTTATCTAATGTTAGTAAGTCGAGTCTTGGCTTAGCAACGCCACGCTTTACATGCTTGTAACATAAGATTTTTGACTTGCCACCACTAAATATCCCCTATCCAACAAAACCCTTTACTTCCCTACCATAAGCCTAACGTTACAACCCTTGTGAAGACCTCTTAGATAGTTATTCCTAGGTGCTTACACCAAAGCGGTGGAGGTTTGATCTATTCTCAAGCTTATGGTAATCTATGTACTATGCCAAGTAATGAGTGTTTATCTTCAATTTCTATTCATATTATATTTCATATAAACCCGAGAGATGAGAGAATCCAAAAACCAATTGTGAGGTGCTAGTATATAATTTTCGTGCTTGTTATGATTATCGTAGCGTTTGTACTTGTTGTAAACTATCTTAAACCAATGCTTCTTGCCCCCTAACTTATAAATTTATTGGCCAAAAGCACATTTGCTTGAGGACAAGCAAATTCCAAGTGTAGGGATATTTGATAAGGATATAAAACATACATTTTTAGGGGGTCATTTAAGCCTTAAATCGACACCTTTTGTATCCGTTACTGCTTAAAATCGTTCCTTTTCACATTTTAGGTCTTTTGGAAGCAAAATGCTGGAATGAAGCATATTTGTACGAAAAGGAGCGAAAACATGAAGAAAATGACAAAGTTAATATCAAAGGCACTCCAGCACACTGACGGCGTCCCAACCAAAGGGCGACGTCGTCCCTCTATAGAAAACTTAATCAAAAGTGCACGCAACGGCTTAGCGGAATTTTTGGTCCTAAAGCCTGACGGCGTCACACCTAAACTCTGGAAGGTGTCACTCATAAATTTCTCACCAGACGCCCAAGATCCAAGATTATGACGACGGCGCTACTGAAGACTGACGGCGTCACACATCTCAACTACGTCATCCCAACGATGACTTGGCCCAAACAAAACCCTAATGACGGCAACCTGACGGCGTCACTAGCAAAAGGTGACGCCATCGCGATTGTAAATCTATATATAGAATTCAATTTTTCTGTATTTTAGGAGGTAGAATTTTGGAGAGCAAACCCTAACTCAGTTGTAGTCTGGCTTGGACAGTATTCTAGGGTCCCATACCCTATTTTACATCACAAGATAAGTTTGTTTATCCAATTTATCATTATGTCTACCCTATGTTCAATTGATTGTGTGTATGCTTGCTTGTTTAACATGTCTAGCTAAACTATTCTTGTGTTTGCTTAGATCTATGAAACCTAGTTATTGATTGTTGTTAGGTTGTCTCTTGCCTTAAATTGGTATACGCTAGATTAAGGAAAACTGGCTTTTTCTTTCATTGTTGCGAGCTTGAACATCCTAAATAGCAAAAAGCCTTTGAGTGCACATTAGGCCATTCATTGTGTTTATTGCGTGAATTGTAGCTTTAGGATAGTAGTGTATTCGGGGGAGATGCCATTGCACTTGCTGATCCCAGGTATTCTAAAGGGGAGTTGCAATTCATAGAACTAGGGAATTAGGCACCACCCTATGACCAAACGGAATACAACGCACCAATTAAGACTAAGGAAGTGACAATTCAACCGACCAATAAAATATATCTAGGGAGTATTAGCATCTTAGTAAACACATCTTTAATCATTATACGAGCACACCTTAATTAGCATAATCTATACATAGTTAATTAGATAATTAGATAAGTAGTTAAGTAGTAAAAACGGTAGAAGTACCACCCCCAATCATATACCCTGATATTTTTACCCTTTCTTTCTAAAAAACATAAAAACGACTAAAAAGAATCTTCCTCAACCCCACCTTCTCGTCATATATCTCTTTCTACCATTCCTATTTCCCTAGAGAACGAAATCAATCCCCGAGGCTTACCCCATACTACACTACAACGATTAGGTTCATTGCCTAGAGGGTTGAAAAGCTTGCTCGTAGAAAAGGAGGTTTTCTTGACCCCGAACCCTGCTTATCAAAACCAATGAGGTTCCTTAGATGGAATGTTAGTGAATGATTGCATTGCATATTGAGATGGAAACCATTGTTGTTTTGGAGGGTATGGTTGTTTTTGAAAGAATTTTTGTTGTGGTTGTGCAAATGATTGTTGTTGTTGAAATGCTTGTTGTTGCGGTTGTTGAGGATACTCTTATTGTTGAGGATACTGGTGAGGAAAGTATTTGAAATATGGTGGTTGAGACATGGTTAAACTTGTGCTGTTGATGGATCTTTGTAGATGATTGAAACGTGAGTTGATGTTGAAAATGGGTCTTAGTCGTAAAGGTTGATGGTGCGTACTCGTAAACTCCCCTTAGTCATAAAATTTCACTTACTCGTAAGCTAATCTAACTCATAAACAAGTGTAGCTTATACGTAACCTTACACGTAAGATCAAGTCTTAGTTGTAATAAACCTTACTCGTAAGAATGTCTTACTCATAAAGTATCTTACTCGTAAGATAATAACCTTATTCGTAAGAATAGGTAAAAACCAATAAATCTTTCAAACTTATCCAAGCTTGAAATATATCACAGTTCAAAGTATTCCACAAGCTTATCCAAGCAAGGGAGGTACTGAATCACAAATAACTTTGAAGATTCTGATGAACATTGCTTGCTCGTAAGATTCCTTATTCGTAAACTCCAGGCTTGTTCGTAGGCTTATTCGTAAGATCAGGGTTTCCTTATTCGTAAGATCAGGGTTTAGTTACTCGTAAGAAAAGGGTTTTCTTATTCGTAAAAAGAGGGTTTTTTGCTTATTCATAAAACCAACCAGAATTACCAAAACGCCTTTATAAGCTTCAAAAACACGTTGTACACTTGTTTCTTTTGATCAAATAGCTTCAAAACACTTAAAGAATAATAAAGTTTTGAACTTTAACACCTAAAATGAAATTTGAGCTTATTCGTAAAAAGTGATGAAACTAAGAAACGAGTAAAAAAAACGATTCAAAACCAATAAAGTTCTAAACTTTTTGCAAAAAACTAAGATTCTAAACACTATATCAACCTTAAAACTTTCCAAGCTTCAAGATTTGAGTGTCAAAACCAAAGTTTACGCATAAGAAAATGTTAAGAACGAGATGAACTTAATATGTAAAACCAAAAGCTTAAACAAAATATGTTCCAAACAACTATTTGGCGATTGATACCACTGTTAGGTCATCATAAGGATGATAAAACAAGCATAATAACGTGTAGAATGATAAGAGAAAGATGTAGAGTGGTCAAATTCTTCACATACAAGAATAACAAAGGTTTAATGCATCAAATGAAATAACCAACACCCTCAAGTGAGGGTTTACATAGTATTTATAGGCAAGGGAGCTAGGACAACACTACTAGTCCCTTCCTTAGAGTCGTTTAGGCTTAAGCATAGGCCTATGGGCTTACTACATAAACCTAGCCACAATTACAAACATATAAGCCTACTTAGCAACCTATTACATATTTAATGACCGACACTTGATAGTAGTTACACGTGATCCCAACACTTAATCATTTTCTATTGAATGATTGGTTTCTGATTTAAGACCATAACGGTTTCTGATGAACAATGAATTGTTCATGTATTATATTTCTGACGGGTTTAAGATGATACATGTGCATGATGTTGTTTTTTAGAAAGTATATACAAATCCAATTACTAATCTAACAAAAATTGAACCCAAAGCCCGTGCGTGCACGGAAATCTAAAACTAGTAATATACGTACATTAGTAATGCAATCGTATGCTACTTTGCCTTTTACTATAATTTGATTATTTAACTTATATGCTACTTTATCTTTTAATCAATGAATTTATTAAAGCGAAAATTACATGGAAACAACATTTATGTGATAAACATAGGACACTTTTCTTCCCAATATTTAAAATACTCAATCATTTCGTGACCTAGGTTACGTGGGTCACGGAATACAAGTGTTCCAACCAAAATTATACATGTAGCACTATTTTAATTAAATGTCCGACTAAAAAAAACCTAAAGTCCCACTTGTCATGACCTTGTCTCCAATTCGCGTAAAAATGATGTGGATTGGGGTATCACTTCAGCATCCACCCAATAACACCACAATAACATAAACACCCTCCTCTCTATAATTGTTATTGGTGCATACGAGTCTCAGTTTTTTTCGTTTTAATTTTCTTATATTAAAACAAACGCATTTTATACCAAAACTCAAATACGATATGAAGTGCAACGAAATTAAAAATACGATACAACAAATACATAAAACTAAAAATATTTTGCTCGGGTCTCGTCTTTGATTTTATTGATATTAGTTGCATATTCCGACATCATTCCGTCGATGCACATTCTTTTGAGTTGTGATAAGAACGTGCTAAAAAAGAAGATTATATCGCGACTCAAAAGAAATTCGAGGAATTGAAGTTTCTTAATTTTACCACTGACGGGGTGACGCTGCAAGATGCGGCAAATATCAACAAATTCAAAGACGAGATCCGAGAAAAATATTTTCAGCTTTTATATATTTGTCGTATAATATTTTTAATTTCGTTGTACTTCGTATCGTATTTTTTATATGATTTAAGATCATTTGAGAACAAAACATTCTTTATATATCAATTGATCAATCTCCACTCTTCATCTTCTCTCCATTTTTATATGATCTAACGGATGAGATTAATCTCACAAATTTAAAAACCCACTTTCATCTTCTTCTTTTTTTTTCAAATATTAATATATTTCAAACCGTTAATCGTTAAGCGAAAAAAAATAGCCATTACGACAAGCATTTAATTATCTTTCTATAGATAGGCACTTTGATATACTTTCAACAATTTTTTTTTTGTTTTTCATTTTTCTTTTTTCATTTTTTTCGTTTCTTTTCATTACTGAAATTTGCATGAAAAAATCACATGTGATTAAACACTAATTTGAATATCACATGTGATATTAGAGTTAATTAATCACATAGGATATGATATGTATATCATATGTGATTTAACACTAATATCACAGGTGATATTACATATCATATTGATTTAACACTAATATCACATATGATATTCAAATTAGTGTTTAATCACATGTGATTTTTTCATGCAAATCTCAGATTAAAAAAATGAAAAAACGTAAAAGAACGATTTTCTTTTTCTTTTTTCAAAAGTATATAAAAGTACCCGTGTATAGAAAGATAATTAAATGCTCATTGTGATGGGGTAATTATTTTCGCTTAACGATTAACGGTTTAAGAGATATTTAAATTATAAAAAATATGTGAAATAATATAATGCTTTTAATCCCAACCATTGTTTTTTTTTAGATGGGGGGTGGGGATTAGTCCCTTGGTATGTGAGAAAAGTTTGGTATGTAAAATAACTCTCCTATTTTAATATATCGTATTTGAATTTTGGTTTAAAATGTGTTTGTTCTAATAAAAGAAAATTGAAAAGAAAAAACTAGGACTCACATACGCCAATAACAGTTATAACTCGAGCGACTGTTTTATTTATTGCGATGTTATTTGGTGGATGTTAAGGTGACACACAAATAACAGTCAATGGTGTTGCAATACAACTAACATTATTATATACAAAACATAAAATTAAATGGCCAATCCCCCAATAAAATACACTAAAAATAGTTCCTTAATTTCCCGAGGTAATTCACTTTATTAAATGCTACTTTATCTTTTAATTAATGAATTTAATACATCTTCTTTGAAGTTTGAAAAATAAATGCATATGGCCTATATAAATCAAAAATGAGTTTTCTTTGATTTCTCATAAATTCGTAATGTGTATTCTCATTTTCATTGCAATTCTTCTTTTTATCCCCACATTTTCATGTGAAAAATCAGCTAATAATTCTTCAAAACATTGTGAAGGAAGTTATGAATGGCATATGTTTGTTACCAATGATCTGCCTGACGAACTCTTTGGGAATATTTATGAAAGAAATCAGTTTACTTTGTCATCATCTTGTGATCATTGTTACCTTTCTCCTGGGAAATTTACAGATTGGTACTTTTGTCCACCTTCTCTTGTGTGGGTAGGCGAGTTCACTTGGGGCTCAAGAACAATTATTGTTGAGTTGTTTAGTGAACACATAAAAAACATCTGCTTTAAATATAAATTTGGATTCCCTACATATCATTGTTATTGGTTAGTTAAACCCAATGGCATTTTTGTATCTCGAAAGAACTCGACATTCCCAGGGATAAAGTCAGAATGGAGGTATATTAGTCCGTGGCACGAGTCGAGTATTGTGTAATTTAAACCAAGATGAAATATAATAAATACAAAAAAGTTTCATTTAATTATTTGTATGCATTTTTTAATCCTTGTTAACTCGATTCTAACATTAGAATATTTGTTGAGCCTTGTTAGTTACTAAGTAACTTCGATTTATTTGGATGTTAAAGAATTATTGCAAGGTTCACTATTGGCTTTAAATACATTTCTGCAACTATTCTCATGACTTCTGAATTGCATCCATGTTTGATTCTATGTACGTAGACTCTACATGTTCGCCTCAAGTCGTTGGCTATGTTTGTAATTTTACTAGGTTTAATTTTATTTTAGAAAACAACATGGACCTATTTCGAGGTTGTTTGCCACCCTTATTTTCCATCATATATTTGTAGTCGAGTTTTGATTAAAAAAAGGCCTAATTTGTAGACCTAACTGTCTAATTGAGACCCCTTGTAACCATACCATTTTTATTTATGGTTTTAGGATATATGTATATATATATATATATATATATATATATATATATATATATATATATATATATATATATATATATATATATATATATATATATATATATATATATATATATATATATATATATATATTTATAGGGAAGGGATCTGGTAAGAAGAAAAACTAAAATGAGAAAAATAAGAAAAATTTTTAGCCACACATTTCAAATTAGATGGAGATTTTCAAGGGAAGCTGCATCCATTTTTGTAGATGCATCTGAAATATGTGGTTGTGGTTTCTTCTTATTTTTCTCATTTTAATTTTTATGCTCATTTGATCCTACTATATATATATATGTATATAGAGGCACTTTATTTTCATAACCTACTTTAACTGGGAGAACCACTTTACACCAATGAGATTTTTTTAAATATCAAAAATTATAATTTAATCCAAAAGGGTATTATGGTAAAAGGCAAATTTTATTATTTATTTATTTATTTATTTTGTTAAAACTCTTTTTTATTTTTGGATTTTTATTTTTATTTATTTTTTTATTTTTTAAATTTTAAGCTAACATGTTTTCAAATAGTCAAGGTGCATACATATTTTTTTAACCTAATCATTATTTTTTTTAAATGTCAAGGTGCATACATGCTTTTTTTCCGAATAGTTAAAGTGCATACATGTTTCCAAATAGTCAATGTGTATACATGTTTTTTTTCTTCAAATAGTCAAGGTGCATACATGATTTTTTTTAGCTAACAATTTTTTTATCAACCTAACAATAATTTACCTGATCATTATTTTTTTTTTAAAGTTTGAAACACAAATCAAACATAAATCATTATGAAAAGAAAAACAAGATTGATATACTTAAATGTTACATTTCACTTTATTACAAGTACAAAAACACATATGCAATAATCATATATCTGCAAAAGTCGCGAATTGTCTTCATGTATATTTGTGTTCATCCACTTCTCGGTCTTCAATGATATTATCATTTTCATCAAGCAATCTGAAACAAGCATGCAAAAAAACAATTAAACAACAAACAAATAAGTAACGAAAATTAATCATATAAAACACATGTTTTTTTTATAAAACAGATATGTTTTTTTTTTTTTTTTTTTTTATAAAAACACATATGAAACACATATGACTTTTTTATAAAACACGTAGGTTTTTTTATAAAACACGTATGTTTTTTATAATCAGTATTGTACACCGATGTTTTTGAAACATATCAATTCTCTTAATCTGATCCGAACATAACCCAACCATATCTCTTTTTTTCCAAACAGCAGAGTAGACTGGGAAAATCATAGTAGACTAGGAACACAAACTAAAAAACGCATATGTTTCTGAATATAACCCAAACAACAGAGTAGACCAGGAACACAAACCAACCAAACAAAACACTTATGTTTTTGTATAATCAGTACACTGATGTTTTTGAAACATATCTAGTTTTGTAATCTGGTCCAAACATCCTTTGAAACATGTCTATTTTTTCCCAAGACCCAACTATGTCTTTATAGATCCAAAACCAATTTAGTTTTCCATTTTCAAACAAGAACAATGGTGTATATATATAGGTCAAGATCTAGAGCCATGGCGAACAAGTATACGTATCTAAAGCCATGGCGAACAAGTATCCAAAACCAATTCATTCCAAAAATATCTTACATAACTATAAAATGAGATATAACAGTTATAAAAAATAAACATATCACCATTATAAAATGAGAAACCCAGATCTAGAGCCATGGCGAACAAGTATACGTATGTAGACAACAACAACCCCAATATCACAAACCCATCTCCATAACTACAACAACAAGAGAATCAAAAGAAACCACATATTTATTTGCTGAAATGCTTATGAGCTTCGCTTGTAAGCATAACGACAAACCTAAAATATAGGCAATCCTAAACACCTTCTACCACAACATCATAATTCCATCCAACTTTTTTTTTGTAAATCGTGATCACAAAATTAAACTCGCAACACTACAACCAATCAAAATAATTACAAATTAATTACAAATCTCAAATACCCGAATACCGAAACCCATAAAGAAAACCATTCACTACTACAACTTTTTTAACTACGTATAAAATAATTAAAAGAAACACCTTTAATAAAAACTACTATAGCAAACTTTAATTCATACCAACATAAAAACCAATGAAAAGAAACATTGTTAATAACTTCTATAACAAATAATATAAAATGGGTAAATTGGAGTTTACGAAAAAAGGAACCTTCTTTTAGGATGGATTGGAGGTGACGAATCCAGACAGTTAAGACTCACTACTTTCGTCTTTAATCCATACCAACAAATACTTCTAATAAATTCATCACTTTCGTCTTCTTCATATGGTTCTTGGCGGCGGTGACGAATCCAGACGATCCATCACAGGCGGTGACGGATCTTGGTGGCAGCGGCGGTTTAGTCGATGGTGGTGGGGGTGGTTATTTTAGCAGTTGGTTTGGTGGCGTATGTGAGAGAGATCTAGGTTATGTGATATGTCAGGGTGATTTTCTGATATAACACATACACGGTTTATTTTTAAAAAAATAATTTGTAATCCCTATAATACCCTTCCATCATTTTTTGTTATTTACACTAGTTACAACCACCAACATGATCTTTTAGTTATTTACATAAAGGGCACATTCAGTTTAGACCATTGATCAAACTCATCTAATGGTGTACAGGAGTTCTCGCAGTTAAGTGGGTTCTGAAAATAAAGTTTCACTATATATATATATATATATATATATATATATATATATATATATAGAGAGAGAGAGAGAGAGAGAGAGTTAGGATCAAATAAGAAGATTACTTAAAATAAGAAAGAATAAGAAGAACTATAACCGTAAATCAGAGATGCACCGACCTAAATTAGATGCATCCTTATAATCTTAGATGTATTATAACGCACCATAGTGTGTTTTCTAGCTTTTAAGCAAATGCATACACGTATATTAGATGCATTTCATGATTTCTCTTGTTTTTTGTTCCTCTGTACGTGCTGAAATCATGAAAATCAATTTGCACCATCTATACATCAAATTAACTTACGAAACTCAAGATGTTGCATCTATGTAAATATAAATGCATCTAATGCAAGTCGTTGCATCTTAAATGCGTGATTTTGGTCACTTCTCACCACTTCTTATTTTAATTTACTTCTCACTGGATCCCTACTCGAGATATATATATATATACTACTTATAATAGAGGAATGAATCTCTCTCCTCATGGTCTTAAAATTAAGACTTACAAAATACAAAGCCTATTGTACAATACACAATGCACTATTAATGATCTTTCTCATCAATCTTAATTTTAAGACTTACAAGTATTAAAGCTTAATATACAAAATACAAAGAACTATTAATGTGGTCAAGATATTTAATGTAGTCAATTAATTAACAGGTCAATAAATACAATTAATGCAATTATTAAAACACCCCTTACACAAGAAATACAAATAATCAAGCATATTGTACAACCAACTTAAACACAATTCATGCATTAATTGTCACTAATACAATAATAAAAGATATTATACAAATATTCAAGCCCGAACGGGCAACGGGCCAAATGGGCCCGAGCTCGAACGGGTACAGTCCAAATGGGGTCGAGCCCGAAAGGGCACGGGCCAAACGGGGTCGAGCTCGAACGAGAATGGACCAAACGGGCTCGAGCCCGAAGAGGCACGAGCTAAACAAAATTCTTGATCCCCGTAAATTTGTTGTCAAAAAGAACATAATAAACTGAAATACATGATTCATCGAAAAATTTTATTTCAGGGTACCCGCCGCTGCAACGCGCGGGTACCCCGCTAGTATATATATATATATATATATATATATATATATATATATATATATATATATATATATATATATATATATATATATATATATATATATATATATATATATATATATATATATATATATATATATATATATAGGGTGAGGTTATTGTCAGAACTAAATAAATTGCGAGAACTGCGAGAACCAGCATCAACCAATCAGATTTTTTGGGATATTAAATGTTATTATATAATTCAAAAGGGTAAAATGGTAAAAATATTTTTTATTTTATTTTTGATTTAAAAAAAAACATTTTTTTTAGTTCCCTAAATTCTAGGATTTTTTTTCCTTATACGTGTTTAAAAAACACTATGTGCACATGTGTTTTGCATTATATGAAAATTGTAATTTTCATTTATGCATAGGTGTTTTGTATTTGCACATGTATTTTTAAGAAATATTACATTAATATAAATACAAACAATAAAATTTTAATAATAGATTTATGCAATTTCAAAATTTACAAATGGTATTACTCTAGTGAAATGATATTCAAATTTATCACAAACATGAGTATGTTTACACTTGAATTCAATTTTATTACACATATATGAAGCTTGCACATGTGCATAATCCAATGTCTTTAACAGCTGGTTCATCTTTTAGGCATGCACATGTATTCCTCGCCTAGTTCAAGAAACCATGAAATCTTCAGATGTATTTTTAATCCTTGTGCACATATGTTTTTATCGTCTCGCTCATCTTACTTGTTATAAACACATGTGCACTCTTTATATCAATCATGGTCCTCATATTTATCAAACATGTTTGGTACCTGAAACTACAAAGAAATATTTTTTTTAATCATAAGCAAGTAGCAAATACATATGCACAATTTACAACATAAATGCATACCTCTTTTCTTGATTTATAAAGCCTTTAAACACATACGCACACCCTTTTCATTAGTTTTTTACCAGCCATAAAATGAGTGAAAACATATATGCGTAATATATTATGACTTGTGCACATAAGACCATATTCTTAACTTCTTTGATAAATTAGTACATCCTTAATACACAAAATAAAAATGCACCCTTAAATCAGAACTAAACACAAAGTATCCTTATATTATAACTAAAAACGTATATGCACTTTCAATGCATTTAAACTCCGAAACTCTAAAAACACATATGTACAGAAGGTATCAAATTCACTAGAACTGCAAAAACACATATGTACATAAGGCATCAAATTCACTAAAAACGGTAAAAACACATATGCACTCTCAATAACACATATGCACACTCCTTTTATTGATTTTGTATCGACCATAAAACATATATGTATTTCAAAAACTATAATTTTTTTTAAAGAAAAACAACAACTATTGTATTAGGACCAATAGTATTTGAATATGTGTTCACATTGTTTCTTTTTAACAACATCAATAATTTAATCTTGTGTTATCACGCACACGGTTGCACCAATTCCAAGCATAGTGTACATGAACCTGCATTGCCCAAAAGAAAAAGCTTATTGAACTAGATAGCATATAAACTGAGCATATGTAATTATGTATGACTTTAAACATCTGATTGTTCCAAAATTCAATATATATATGAACAAAAAAAGAAGTTTAATTTTACACATTTAAGCAATAACACTAATATCCTGGTTCCGTTCTACAGTTTCTGCTTGGATCATAAATTCTTTGTCATTCCAACAAAGAGATGATAATTAGGTCAATTTAAGTGCATATGGTATTGCTTATCTTCTAAATGCATCAAAATAATACTTTAGTAAGTTACATAATTAGATTTATAATTTCACAAAAATGCATTGGACTACTGGCATATGAAAAGTACTTGAATCTTTAAACAAGCACTCTAGAGAGACCCCATGAAAAAAATTAAAAACGATTGTGATCTAATGCCTCTAGTAGGGAGAGAGGGCATTAGATCTATATAGGTATCCTTGTTTTTTAATGACAAGTGAACCCAGATTCGATCTAATGATCGATCGAGCAATGCGAAATTTAATTACTATTACCAGCAATCAAAGGTTCATCGTCGTCTTCTATATCGCAACTCAAATCCTCGTCATCATCCCCACTATTCAACCGCTTCAACACATCATCTTTCTTGATTATGCGAGTTCGCATGAAAGATCGAAACATAAGAATGTCATCATATTTTGGTGATGAGCACAAACGAACCAAAAAATACAATTAATAAATTAATATAATAACTTAGCAATACATCATCCATTTATGAATCACGTTGAGGAATAATTTATTAAATGTAGGATCGATATATTATTGTTTTTGATGATTCGGGTGGTCTTGGATGATCAAAATACATGTTTGCCATATTTAGAGAGAGAAAGATAGAGAGGGTGTTCTTGCTAGAGACTTGGTTCTCAAATGTAAAAGGTTAGATTGAATGAAGCACCACCCCTTCCATGGATGGAAGGGGTATTTATAGTTACAGACATAACGACCTCCTATCGGCCTGTGGATTAGGCATACAGTGGGTAAAGACCCGTCTTTCCTCCACGGTGATACACTAAACTAAACTACGCTACAAACTAACTAATAAGCTACTAAATAACATAGATAATTGACAAGTCTACGAGCTAAACTATGCTAGATAATATTTGGGGTGACCGACACTTTAACATGGAATTTCCAATTCCTAACAATCTCCCCCGAAGGGAGGTCACCCCATGGTTTACCTTTTGAATCCTAGCATTCTTTCTTTGTCTTTGTTCTTGAGCTCGTAGACTTCAATTCTTCAATTCCGCAATCTTTGTGCTTTAGAAGCGATTCTTTCAAAGTCCGATTATTTTGTACTTTCAGTGGAGGCCTTTAACTGATCCACATCTTCGATGATCTTCGAGCTTTCTTTGAGATCATCAGCCACAGTAAATCTCTGGATCACCCTTTGTTGTGTTGCCATCATGTGATGTTGTGACTTTTGGACCGACATGCTCACACTTTCTGGATCATGACATCTTTTCATCAGAGTAGCGGAAGCTTTTACTGGTTCAAGATATTTGCAGCAGCGCAGCAGAAACATTAATATAAAAATATCAGAGCCAGGTTCTGTAGATAAGCACAAGTCATAATTTCTTCAATTAAGTGTGGATGTTGTGAGCATGCGGCTTTGGATTGACTCCTCAATTCTGATCAGCTGCAACCGTCCAAATGTACCTGCAAACAACAGTTAGCAATAAAACACACGAAAGTGTCTTTGATCACTTTCGTTGAATTGAGGTACACGGCCCACGGTTCCCCGTTGATCAGTACAAGTACTGCCTGTGATCAGGTAGGATTCCGAAGAATCTCCTTGACAGGGTTTCGCAGCTGTTCTAGCTGTTCTCAAACCGGAACGTCTCAAAGAAGACAACACGGAGTGAGTGAACCAGCGAATTGAGATTCACTGATTGATGAAAAATGATTTGAAAAACAATCGCGTATTGCTTGAAGAAAGAGTTTTGCAATACGACGAAGGTTTTATGAGAAAGATCAATTTTCAATCATAAATACCCTTTTAATTTTGAAAGATTAATACACAATCGATGTGCTAGAGAAAAGACTTTTTGAGCACAACGACCGGTTTTTCAAAGGTATCCGTCAATCCATTTCCTGGACCAAGGTTGATTCAAGATTGAATCTCCCCATCGTTTCTATCCAGTTGTCACAAGCTTGATCTTACGAGAAGATCTCACATGTCACCCACCAAGAGCTTGTTGATAATCTTCATCGTGAATACTTTTACATACCACTCAGATGTTCTGGAAAAACCACAAGGATAATGCGTAGGACTCTCAATATATTCTTACTTTCCACATTGTGTGAAATAGCAAGTTTTCATTAATTTTGTGTCCTAATGAGATATTGTGGATGATCTCTTGGCTCTAGACTCAATAGTGCTCATTTGGTTCCTGTGACGGAGACTAGGGAGAGGGTCTCCTTCTTCAATATCAACAATCTCTAAGAGAAAGTCGATAGATTATGTAGGTTCCCCGTGAGAATGAAACAAGCCCTTTTAAGAGGAACTTGAGTAGCTTGGGAAGTTTAGTGCAGTGCGTCACTGGGTCCATGACGTCTTGTCTTCAATACCGGCGTTACCTTAGTAAACACCAGTAGCATATGTATTGAACCCAGTTTCTGCCCTAAGGTTGAATTATTGGAGGGCTATTTCTTTTCACCCTTTTCACATTTATTTCTTTTTCATTCTTCAACCCCTTCAGTGCTTACCGAGACTTCATTACTAGAACCTTGTTGGGTTTATTCCAGTACTAGCTCTGTCTCAGTCCGCACTCTTCCCATATTCTCATTTTTCTCCTTTTTTCAATATACCTAAGGACTCTACACTATCTAGTGGATTGTCCCTGGGTAGATCCCTCCGGTTCTGGCGGATCGTGGGAACAAATACCTAACCTAACCATCCTTATAACACCATGCATAAAGTAAATTTGGTCGGTCTTTTGGTATTGTTCATTCCTTCTCGAAACCAATTGAAAGATCATTTGGAAAACCAATCAAGGTACTTGTGATACGAGATCAAAGCATTTTGTACCTTAATAGTTTTGATCATTTAGAAAACCTCCCCCTCAACATGTGCGTATGATTTAGAAATTGTTTAGCACAAGGAGGCAAGAGGGCTTTGAAATATTTTCTTTGATCACAATTTTCATACGAAAAAGCCATTTTATTTTCATGGTAAAATTCTCCCCCTCAATATGTGCATAGGATAAGTGAAATCATTTTATCACATAGAGGAAAGAGTTCTTTTGAAGCACATCCACGATCACAAAATCCATTAATAAAACCATTTGAAAACTCAATCAAGGTACTTTAAAAATCTCTTTAAAAACTTTTGTACCTCGATAGTTATGCTCCCCCTCAATATGTGCTTCAAGATTCGAAAGCGTTTAGCACATATGAGAGAGCAGCGTGCACAATTAAATCAAAACGATCACCTTTTATCAAATTTCATTATTAAATCACAAATTCTCCCCCGATCAAAAATATCAAACCCTTTGAGATTTTGGATCCCAAGTGATTTAATAAGGTTTAGAAAACATGGGAGAAAATGTGGCCTTGTTTAAATACTCATCTGGTTTTTTGGATAAATCCTCCTCCTCAACATGTGCATTATGTATATTGAAATTGTTTGGCACATGGAGTCAGGAGTGCCTTTAAAGGACTAAAAACCAATTCCATTTAAAACAGATTTGAGATTTAAATCACGATCTCTACCCCGATCAGAAATATCAAACCATTTGAGATTTGTGTCCCCAACTGATTTAAATCATTTAGAAAAATTTGGGGAAAGACGTGGCAAGATTCAATTTTGAAAGATGACAGATAAGGACCATTATAAGACATTAAAGATTGTTAGTGTCAGGTATGATAGTTTTTAAGAGATCTTTTAAGTAAAACAAAACAATTTCACAATCAAACAAGAACAGAAAAAATTTCATTTTGAAAGACCTTGATTCTAAAGAAAAAAATCATACCATGACATAACATTAAATCTTTAGATCACCATATTTTAACGTACAAACCGGAACTTTTATGAAGAAATATTGTTTGAAAATATTTTAAATTAAATCACTCTCCCCCTCAATCAAAGACTGAAGTCGATAATTGAGTGACATAGGTTTTGATAAAAAGAAGTCCGGTGATTTTCAACATTTAGTCCAATTTATTTTCAAAACAATATTTTTCTATTTTCAAAAACAATATTATACAAAGTTTTAGAAAAATGGTATCATCACTATTATCCCTGCACAAAGATACGTTAGGTGGATGAGAAGCTTCCGTTTTTTGTTGCTGTAGGGTTTAGAAGAAAAACCATCTGCTGATGCAGTGAGACTTCTTTTTACGTTGCATTTTGAATGCCAACTGAGGTCAAATTAAGCTCCGTTTCTTCAATCACTTAGAAGAAAACCATCTGCTGATGCAGTGAGACCTCTTACATTGCATTTATGCCAACTCTCCATTGAAGTCCAATTAAGCTCCGTTTCTTCATTTGTCAACCCAAGATATCGTTACCCTTTCCTTGCGGCATCCAATCATGTTCATTTGTGGGATCCGGATCGGGAACATTCTTATATACCAATATACCTGCGTATGTTAGTGAACACACATACAAATATATGGTGGTCGACATCACCCAAATAGCAATCGACTAATAAAAGTCAATCCAACATATCAATCAAATCATAAAAGGTATGGGAATAATGTGTTTATCAAACTCTAATCATCTAATCCTAACAATCTTATCCTAGGCACCTAGTCCTTCAACATAGGTTAACATCATTTTTCAGTTTCTAAAAAAAATTCTCTGAAACTGATTGTTGTTAAAGCAACTCATTTTACCACCATTTTTGGAAAACAACAAATATTTTTCAGAAGAATTTATAGACGGAAAAACATTTGTGTAGGAACAGCAATCCTTCGACATACTTTCCTCAAATTGTTTTAGGATAAGTGCACGATATTTTTGAAAATTTGTTTAGCGCAGCACTTTCCTTTCTTTGAAGAGCGGGTTGCTATCAGAAATAATAGCAAGCCATAATTTTGAAGGGCGGGTTACAGTCTGAAGTAACTGCAAGCCATATTTTGAGACATGTTTAGAAACAAATATTTACACCTCCTGCTCGAACTTCATCTATGGTCCCGTGCCATTATTGAATGACATTTCTAAGACCGTAGATGTTATCGATACCAGAAGACATGTCTTGAGAAAACATATTTTTGGTATTTTTGAAATTTTCTGATTTTTATGGGTCTTTGTTGGTTTTATATTTTTCTATTTTCTTTTTCTTGGTTTTATAATTTTGTATTTTGTTTTTGATAAATATATACAAAGATAGAGAAGATGATATAGTAAAAGAAGATGATGATACGAGTACCGAGATAAGGATATCGAGCAGCCCCGTTGTAGAAGATAGAAGTCATCATCTCTTTAAACATTCACCACCAAAGCTTCCAAGGGCTCTTGAATTGAAAGAAATTGAACCATCTGAAAGTGAGACTCTGGCAGCTTCCCCCCAAACCGAAGATCCATTAGGTGAGCAGATTCGAAGCTTTCTT
>BPTQ01000005.1:245378058-245576798 GCA_019973895.1 Chrysanthemum seticuspe | reverse complement strand
GGTTTGTTGGAGTGCTAAAAAGCAACAATCAGTAGCTATGTCCTCAGCTGAAGCTGAATATGTAGCTGCAGCAGGATGTTGTGCCAATGTATTATGGATGAAAATTCAACTCAGTGACTATGACATCCATTACAAAATGGTGCCCATCTTCTGTGATAACACCAGTGCTATTGCAATCTCCAACAACCCTGTCCTCCACCAAAGAACCAAACACATCGATATCAGATATCACTTCATCAGGGATCACATAATGAAGGGAGACATTGAACTTCATTTTATCCCTACTGAATATCAACTGGCTGATATCTTCACAAAACCCTTGGATGAACCTACCTTCAGGAGACTGAAAGCTGAATTGGGAATGCTTGACATTGAAAGTCAGGTATCTGAAAACCAATCTCAGTAAGTTCTCTGAAATGGTTCATCCTCCCTGAACATCCAAAACAAACCTCTCACTGAATGAGTAAGACTCACTCAAGGTCCCTGACAGAAAGCATTGAATGAGTAACTAAATGCTCCAAGTATTAGTTACTTAAATGTCCTAGGTTGGTAATCCCACCAATTTAATATAGGAATACATGTCTTACTGTCAGGAGTATCATCATTTACCTCACCCCACTTGGCATTAAATGCCTTCTCTCACATAAAATATCCCATGGATATTTTATTACTGCTAAAGTGTACTTTTACTGTGCATTGCAACTGTTTTCCTTGAAAGACGGGATTTTACTGCGTGAAGTGGTGGGTGGCAATAAATGTGGAATATCAAACAATTTCAAAAATGGTCTTTACATATCCACATTTATACAAAAACCACCCCTCTCGCTACTCTATAAATACCCTCTTCAAAAACCACAAAACACACACAAATTATTTTCTGCAACTAAACTCTGTCAAAATTCTTTCTCTAATCCAGAAATATTTGTGTGTTCTCAATATCTTTAAAACCTCTTTTGGAAAATCCTCCTTGTAAATATTTACAAAAGTTTTTCATCACAAACCTGAAGAGATCTAAATACTTTGATTGTTCTAGTCAAAACATTTTTCAAAACCCTAAAATCTTCTTTAATGGAAATGGCTAGAACTCAATCTCTCCAGATTGCTTCTCAGTGGGTAGGGGATCTTACTAACGTTGAATTTAAAACAAATAATGTCATAGGAAATTTTGAATATCCTGAAAATGTCCCAACCTATAAAGACATTATAAATTTTTTATTCAACTGCCCACTCAAAACGGCCTTTGTAAAATGTCCCTCAGTACTGTACCCAAACTACCTCAGGGAGTTTTGGGCTACAGCTAGAGCCTTTGACCCGACACCTTCTACTGATGAGAATAACCTTAGACCTCTCAGGGAGTATCTCATCAGGTTCAGTCTTAATGGGGGGAAACAATTCACCCTGGATTACAAAACGTTTTGCACTTCAACAGGGTTAGATTATAACAAAGGTGTTTATGTCGCCCATCCTGAACCATCCACAATGAAGGATGGGTTAAAACAAATCGTTTTAGATCCAAATTTTTTGGACAAGACCCCAGTCACTAAAAGCTCATTCCCCGTGGCTTGGAGGATCCTCTTCACTTTTGTGATTCAGGTCCTCGGCGGGAACCACTTATCCACTGAACAAGTTAACTCTATTCAGTTGATGATGGCATACTGCTTGATGAATGGGGTCACTGTCGACATAGGGGAGATCATTTACAGTGATCTCGTAATGAAGCTACAGAGCAAAACTAGGACGAAGTACGTTTCGTATCCTAGGTTTGTCTCTTGTGCTTTGCAATCGTTACTGGGATCCAATTATACTCAGGATGAAAATTTTGGAAATTTACCTGGCATCCTGAGTCAATCAAATTTTCAAAAGGACCCATCCCTTGTCACTCCTATTGAATTGACGGCCCATATGGTTGCTGTAAACAACCAGGAGGGATCAGTGTCTCCAAACCCTGCTCCTAAAAAGAGAAAGGGGAAGTCTCAGATTGGGACTAAGACTAAACCAAAGTCTCAGGGCCCTGAGGCTTCAGGAGCACAGCCTAAGAGGCACAAAAAGCCTGAGACTAAACAGACACCCACTGACCAGGCAACAACCACCCCCGTGACAACGAAGGACACTGATACATCACAGTCAGTGCCCTTGGTCACACCTACTACTCCCCAAGATCCAGAGGGAAACAAACAACCCGCTGGTAGGGGAGCGCCTTCCACTACGCCTGATGAGGACATTAGAAAATCAAAGCCTTTGTCTGAGGGCACACTGATTGATCCCAAAGACTCAGGGGGAAACAAACAACCCACTGATAGGGATACAACAATCACTGACTCTGCTAAAGGCACTGGGAAAAACCCATCAGTGTCTCAGGGGTCAATGGGGGACAAAGACTCGGAGGGAAAGGAACAACCCGCCGATATGGAACCCAAAACCAATCCTGACTTCCGAGAAGACGCTGAGAAACTCCCACCAGTGTCCGAGGGGTCCACGGGGGACAAAGACTCAGAGGGATCAATACCACCCGCTGATATGGAACCCATTCCCACTCCCTTGTTAAGCGTTGCTGAGGTTACTGAGTTGCTAAAATCTGATGATGACCTTGCTGAAAGTGATGAAGAAATTTTATCAGCAGGGGATGAAGCGGACGCTGAGGTTCAATCTGAACAAGAGCCTCAGCCTGATCCATAAGAGCATACTGAATCCCCATTCCAACATGATGATCAGACCTCTGAATCCTCCTCAAGCTTTGATGAATTCAAAGAGTTTGACAATGTTCTTCCCCTCATTGAAAGGCAGTTGGCTCAGTGGATCACCAGGGCTTCAAGGAAGCTATACTCAGGGGTTACTAAAACATTGTGGGAACAACATACTGAGGCTGCTGCAAGTTATGCTGATCTAAAGGCAGAGGTACAGGGCTTCGATGAAAATGTTCATGAGCACAGGGACTTGATGTATGACAGACTCTTCGGACTAAATGAAAATATGGCCAACTTCTTAAGGCACCTTCAGACTGTAGGCACAAAGATCAATGAAATCAGGGAGTTTGTCAAAGAAGATCCAACACTTAACTCTCAAGTGCTAAAGACTACTGAGGCATACTTGAAACAATCCTCAAACCTTAATGAACTGCTAGATCTGCTCAAGTATGCAAATGTTCAGGGTATTCCATCCTCAGTCCAGTCTCTTCAAGCTACAATGGACTCTTTGAATACACAGGTGGCGACCATGGCTCAGGCATCCTCCTCCCTGGCCTGGAATCTTGGTCCCCGGATGACTGCCTTGGAGCTTTCTCAAGCTAACTTGGATGAAAAGGTCACTGGTATTCAGGCCGATACTACAGAGATTAAGGCTATGATGACTGAAATCTATCAGGCCTTCAAGGGTCAAACTGCTCAGTCCCCCTCAGCACCAACGCCAACTCTTGCCCTCACTGAAGCTCCGGCAACAGTTGAGGGGGAGAATACTGCTGAAGAAACTCCTCTTCACACTGAGGGGGAGCAAACACCACCAGTCTCAGTAGCTCCCATATCATCTGCACCAGTCTCAGCAATACCCATCTCATCTCTACCACCACATACATCAAAAACAACACTAACAGTCACAACACCAATAATGACAACACCACCACCCTTGGTTGCATCTTCTTCCTCATGCCAGGACAAAGGCAAAGGCATATTGACAACAACTGAGCCTGAGAAGATTCCCTACAAAATCGGTGACACTGAATACCTCTTCACTCCTCAACAGCTAACCAAACACCTTGCTAAAGAAGAAAGGAAATTGAAACAAACTGAAGATGATAAGAAGACCAAAGAAGCACTGGCAAAGGTTGTCGCCGAAGAAGCTGAGAACATGGGATTAGATGCAAGCAAGCTCCCAAAGGGTCAGGCAGGACAAAAGTTCAAAGATGCTCAAGCTGCTCAAATGGTTGCAATGAGAAAGCAGTATGAAGAAAAGAGAAAGAAAACTGAAGCTCTCAGGCAAAGCAGAATTGAGGAGTACAACTGGACAATGACCAGCCGAAGGCTTCATGAAAAAATCACTGATGTCAAGATTATTCCCAACACCAAACCATTGGCTATGAATGTTTACAGAGGGGATGACAAAAGACACTTTGAGGTTCATGATCCCTTAAAATTCAGTGACTTTGGGATCACTGAACTTGATGAACTTGGTCCGGTCATTGGAAAGAAGCAAAATAAGGTGGTCAAGGATCTGATGAAAATGCTCAGTAAAAGATATGAAAGGCTGAGGGATGCACCAGCCCAACTGGGAATTCAGCCTGCCTTGACTGCACCTCAAGGATCTCAATCACAAGCTTCCACTGGCAAAAGGAAAAGAGTTGAGTTCCAACCTGAAATCAAAGTGCCTGGCTTAGAATGCAACAGTGAGCTGCCTGAGGGGGTAAAATTTGTGAACTGTTTAGTGATTGAAAAGCCTGAAAGAGGGCTATTTTTCATTGATGTCTACGGGAACCCAGCTTTCCAAAGGTGGAGTGATATCGATCAGGCAGGAGTGGTTACAATGATCAGCTACATCCCAGTGGCCTCTCAGATCCAATCCCCAGCAAACATCAGGTTCTGTCAAGACCTGAATGCAAAGATAAGAGACCATCCTGACAGGGAAACACTCATCACCAAGAAAGTGAAGCTCGAAGCACTGGGTATCCATCTAGACTGACATCATATTTATCTTTCTTGTACTAGTGATAGGAGCTATGTAATCTGATCAATAAAAGATGTATGTTTTGTTAAATTACTCAAAGTTCCTTATTGTATTCATTAGTACATTCAGTGTAAGAAGAAGCCTTTTTGCTCACTTACACTGATCAAACACTTAGGCTATTTGTATATCCAAATAGGGGGAGACTGTTGGGTTCAGTAAATACCCAAACCCCTTAATCTAGGATTTGAATAGAAAATAACCTAAGTGTTTAATCCGTTAAACACAATCAGGTCACTGAGCGCATAGTCTCTCAGTGAGCTATCTTCAGGACACTTAGTATGAGGCGAAGAAGGAGCCTCTCCACTCTTCAAGGCGGAACTTAAAGAGTGAAGACTAAGTCAAGAAGAAGATAGTGGATTCAGTGAGTGATGACAATAACTCACTGAATCCCTTCGACTCCTCTCCAACTGTTAAACACTGAAGACAAATGAAGGAAGAGACTGAAGGCTTTAAAGACTGAAGAATGAGCTGGACTAGGCGGGAAAGTTTTACCCAGATAAAACTAAGTCCCTCAAGTGTTTATCCAGTTTATACATAGTCTCAATCTATGAAGATCATATCTTCCCATTTATAGTAAGCGGCGATTCTCTGTCAAAGGAAATAGTCTCGCCGCCTACTATAAATAGAAAGGTGAACAGTAACCGAATACATCAATATTCGTGTTTGCTGTGATCTATGTTTTTGTCTTCTAGGTTAAAGTTAAATATCATACTTGTATAAATAGCATAAGAAGAAGAGTGAAAAGTTTAAGCTTGTGAATTGTAAAAACACACATACACACAAGCCAACTTTTCACTCCTCCAAATACAACTTTATCCTTGAGCTAGCTCAGTGGGTTCTAAGAGTTGTGCTCAAACTTAGCCTGAGCTTAGAGAGGAGTCACCCAAACTTTGTCATTTCAATCCCAAGTACTATTCCGCAAGTACTTGGGTAACGTATTCTTTTGATTTATTTCTAATAAGAATATTTGCGTGATTTGCGATTGTTGATAATAGGAGATTTGGGGGAGATAACATAGGTTACTTGGCGATCCTGGTTTCTTAGAGGAGATCAATACATTCATAGAGTTAGGGCATTAGGCACCTCTCTAGGACTAATGGAATATATCGCGCCAATTAAACAAGGATGTGACATTCGACTAATCAATAGGAGATAACTAAAGAGTAATGAAATCTAAGTAAACACGCTTTTACCTATCATAAGAATCTCATTTACTTTATTTGCAATTTAGTTTTAATTAGTAGTTTTAATTAATTTAATTATTAGTTTACGTAGTTGATAATCAAAACCCCCAATCCAAATACTGAGATTTTACCTTGCTTTCATAAAATATAATAATACAAAAAGAATCATCCCTCACCTTAGAGGAGATCAATACATTCATAGAGTTAGGGCATTAGGCACCTCTGTACGACTAATGGAATACAACGCGCCAATTAAACAAGGATGTGACAATTCGACTAATCAATAGGAGATAACTATGGAGTAATGAAATCTAAGTAAACACGCTTTTACCTATCATAAGAATCTCATTTACTTTATTTGCAATTTAGTTTTAATTAATTTAATTATTAGTTTAAGTAGTTGATAATCAAAACCCCCAATCCAAATACCGAGATTTTACTTTTCTTTCATAAACTATAAAAATACAAAAAGAATCATCCCTCACCTTAAACCTATTTGTCATACATCTCGACCTTCCCAACACTATTCTCCTATAAAACGATCAATCCCTCGAGTCTTACCTATGCTACACTACAGTGGTTAGGTAAACTGCCTATGAGGATTGTAAAACTTCTTCGGAGGTTTGCAATCTCCGCTATCATCACGTAACGTAATTTAAATATAGAAAAGTATCGACGAAGATAACTATAGTTTTTGAAACATTCTAGAATATGCATCTTATATTTGGAAACGATTCTGATGATGATTTTTTTTATTATATTGATGGGTTAATGTTATGAATAAGTTTTTTTCTTTATTATGATGGCTTTAAGTTGCTAACAAAATAATTTGATTAGTTAAATAAAATATCAATAAAACAATAATAGCATAAACAAAAATTCAATGTGTTTAACCATGTCTTAATCGTTTTCTGTTGAACGATTGAGTTTCTGATTTAAACCATAACGATTTTTTATGAACAATGAGTTGTTCATGTATTATATTTTTGATGGGTTTAAGATAATCTATGTGCATGATGTTGTTTGTTTAGAAACTAGGTACAAATATAATTTTGAAGCTTTTACTTTTAATTATAGATATTATTATTCGAGTTATATTTAATTTTTAAAAAATCACGTTAGATGGAAAAGTGTCACATTCAAATTATATACCATACAAATTTAGAACTTATCACGTACATAATTTAAATATAGAAAAAATATTGACAAAGATAACTTTGGTTTTTAAAACATTTTATAACATGCATTGATATTTGAAAACGATTCTGATGGGGCAAATTATTTTTATTTTATTTTTGACGTGTTAATGTAATCAATAAGTTGGGTTCTTTATTTATGATGGCTTTGTGTTGTTAACAAAATAATTTTATTAGTTAAATACACCATCAAGAAAACAATAATAACATAAATACAAATATTCAATATGTTTAACCAAATTTTAATCGTTTTTTGTTGAATAATTGGTTTCTGATTTAAGACCATAACGGTTTCTGATGAACAATGAATTGTTCATGTATTATATTTATGACTGGTTTAAGATGATACATGTGCATGATGTTTTTTTAGAAAGTATATACAATTCCAAATACTAATCTAACCAAAATTGAACCCAAAGCCTCGTGTGTGCACGGAGATCTAAAACTAGTAGTATACATACATTAGTAATGCAATCCAATCGTATGCTACTTTGCCTTTTACTATAATTTGATTATTTAACTTATATGCAACTTTATCTTTTAATTAATGAATTTATTAAAGCGAAAATTACATGGATACAACATTCATGTGATAAACATAGAACACTTTTTTTCCCGATACTTAAAATACTCAATCATTCCGTGACCTAGGTTATGTGGGTCACGGAATACAAGTGTTCCAACCAAAATTATACATGTAGCTCTTTTTTAATTAAATGTCCGACCCAAAAAAAAACCTAAGGTCCCCCTTGTCATGACCTTGTCCCCAATTTGCGTAAAAATGATGTGGATTGGTGTCTCACTTCAGCATTCACCGAATAACATCACAATAACTAAAACACCATTCTCATTTATAATTGTTATTGGTGCATATTAGTCTCAGTATTTTTCGTTTTAATTTTCTTATATTAAAACAAACACATTTTATACCAAAACTCAAATACGATATGAAGTACAACGAAATTTAAAATACGATATGACAAATACATAAAACTAAAAATATTTTTCTCGGGTCTCGTCTTTGATTTTGTTGATATTAGCTGCATCTTCCGACATCATCCCCTAGATGCTGAAATTAAGAAACTTCAGTACCTTGAATTTCTTTTGAGTCGCAATATAATATTTTTTTAGCACATTCTTATAGCAACTCGTCATTTAGAGAAGCTTTCGCCGAAGTAGTCCAAAAGGAGTTGCGACGAGAATGTGCTAAAAAGGAAGATTATATCGCGACTCAAAAGAAATTCGAGGAATTGAAGTTTTTAATTTATCACTAACGGGATGACGCTGCAAGATGCGGCTAATATCAACAAAATCAAAGACGAGATCCCAGCAAAATATTTGCAGTTTTTATATATTTGTCGTATAATTTTTTTAATTTTGTTGTACTTCGTATCTTATTTTTAATATATCGTATTTGAATTTTGGTTTAAAATGTGTTTGTTTTAATAAAAGAAAATTAAAAGAAAAAAAAACTAGGACTCGTATACACCAATAACAGTTATAACTCGAGCGACTGTTTTATTTATTGCGATATTATTTGGTGGATGTTAAGGTGACACACAAATAATAGTTAATGGTGTTGCATTGCACCTAGCATTATTACACATACAAAACATCAAATTAAATGAGATTAATTTCCCAATGTGTTGACCCACCAATCCCTCAATAAAATACACTACAAATAGTTCCTTAATTTCCCAAGGTAATTCGCTTTATTAAATGCTACTTTATCTTTTAATTAATGAATTTTATGCATCCTCTTTGAAGTTTGAAAAATGAATGCATATGGCCTATATAAATCAAGAATGAGTTTTCTTTTATTTCTAATAAATTCGCAATGTGTATTCTCATTTTCATTGCAATTCTTCTTTTTATCCCCACATTTTCATGTGAAAATTCAGCTAATAATTCTGCAAAAAACTGTGACGGAAGTTATGAATGGCATCTGTTTGTTACCAATGATCTTCCTGACGAACTCTTTGGGAATATCTATGAAAAAAATCAGTTTACTTTGTCATCATCTTGTGATCATTGTTACATTTCTCCTGGGAAATCTATAGATTGGTACTTTTGTCCACCTACTCCTGTGTGGGTAGGCGAGTTCACTTGGGGCTCAAGAACAATTATTGTTGATTTGTTTAGTGAACACATTAAAAACATCTGCTTTAAATATAAATTTGGATTCCCTACATATCATTGTTATTGGTTAGTTAAACCAAATGGCATTTTTGTATCTCGAAAGAACTCGACATTCCCCGGGACAAAGTCAGAATGGAGGTATATTAGTCCGTGGCATGAGTCGAGTATTGTGTAACTATTGTGATGTTATAATTTAAACCAAGATGAAATATAATAAATATAAAAAGGTTTCATTTAATTTATTTGTATGCATTTTTTAATCCTTGTTAACTCGATTATAACATTTGAATATTTGTTGAGCCTTGTTAGTTACTAAGGTGGCGTTTAGTTGGAAAACATTTTCTTTCATTTCCTATTTTTTGTTTTGTAGAAAAAAGGAGGGGAGTTTTATTTCCACAAAACAATGGAAAATTTAGAAAACGCGTTTAGTTTGAGAAACATGTGTTTGTGTTTTTCATTTTGTAAAACTAGAAAACATGTTTAAGTGTTGTTGTTTTCTATCTCAATTCTCTATTCACATTTGTAATATTATAAAAACATCTTCAAAACACAAAAACAAATATTATAAACTAACAAACTAAATTATAAAATAACTAAAAAAAATCTAATACGAGAAATTAAAGAATTTAAAAAGTAAAATATAACATCAAATAACATGAAATTTTTTTCAAACGACTACAATTCGACATAAAAACATTAAATTCGACATAAAGTAAAATTTCCTATTTCATCCGTTTCTTACATTTTTATCCGTTATTATCCATTTTGTACGATTTTATATATTTTGGAACATTTTTATACGTTTTATTAGAGGTGGCAACGGGTCGGGTTGGGCCGGGTTGAGTCACGAGTCAAATGGGTCATGGGTCAAACATATCATGTTTTCATACGTTTTCGCTCGTTTTATTATGTTTTCTTACGTTTTCGTCCTTTCGTTTATGTTTTTTTTTACGTTTTCGTCCATTTTTTACATTTCCTTACGTTTTTTCTATGTTCTCTAAATTATAGTGTTTTCATCCGTTTTTTTACGTTTTCGTCATTTTTTTTACATTTTCTCTTGTTTTTTACATTTTCGTCCGTTTTTATATGATTTCGTCTGTTTTTACGTTTTTGTCCATTTTTTACGTTTTCGTCAAATGAAAGCTAAAAAAACGTAAAAAAAGGAAAAAAAAGACGTAAGAAACGTAAAAAAACGGATGAACATAAAAGAAAGACGAGAACATAAAAAAAGACGAAAGCATAAAAAAACAGACGAAAACGTAAAATTCAGATGAAAACGTAAAGAATTGGATGAAAACATAAAAAATCGGACGAAAACGTAAAAAACAGGCGAAAACGTAAAAAAATAGACAAAAACGTACAGAAACATACGGAAATAAAAAAAAAAAAAAAAAAAAGACATAAATGTAAAAAAGGTCGAAAACGTACAAAACGTAAAAATTGGACGAAAACGTAAAAAAAATGATGAAAACGTTAAAAATGGACGAAAACGTAAAAAATCGGACGATACCGAAAAAAATAAACAAAATCATAAAAAACAGACGAAAACGTAAAAAAACATATGAAAAGGTAAAAAAATGGACGAAAACTTTAAAAAATGGACGATAACATAAGGAAACAGACTAAAACGTAAAACAACGAACGAAAACGTAAGGAAACGGCCTAAAACATAAAAAAATAGATGAAACGTAAAAAAAAGACGAAAACGTAAAATTGAGACGAAAACGTAAAAAACAGACAAAAAACGTAAAGAATCGGACGAAAACATAAAGAATCGGACGAAAACGTAAAAAAATCAGACGAAAACGTAAGAAACAGACGAAAACGTAAAAAAAATAGACGAAAACGTAAAAGAACAGACGAAAACATAAAAAAATAGACGAAACGTAAAAAAAAAGACATGAACTTAAAAAAGGGTCAAAATCGTAAAATAACGGTCAAAAGCGTAAAAAATCAGACGCAAACGTAAAAACATGGACAAAAACGTTAAAAACCAGACGAAAATATAAAAATTCGGACGAAATCATAAAAAACTGACGAAAACATAAAAAAACGAAAGAAAACATAAAAAAAATGGACGAAAACGTAAGGAAACGGACGAAAACCTAAAAAACAGACAAAAACATAAAACAATCAGACAAAAACGTAAAAAAAAAAGTCAAAATGTAAAAAAATCGGACGAAAACGTAAAAGAACGGATGAAAACATAAAAAGAAGAAAACGTAAAAAATCGGAAGAAAACGTGAAAAATCGGACGTAAACGTAACAAACAGATGAAAAGAGAGAAAAACGAACAAAACAGACAAAAACGAACAAAAACGTATAAAACATACAAAACCGTATAAAAACGGATAAAAACGACAAAAACGTATAAAAACGGACGAAAATGGATTGGGGGTATTTTAATGGAAAATAGGTGAAAACAAAAAAAAAAGTGTTTTTGTAGTTTTGTGTATTAAAGTTGGAAATAGGAATTTTGTGTTTTGTAGAGAATTTTATTGAAAAACAATAATTTGAACGCGATTTCTGTTTTCTTTGTTTTATACAAAATATTTTGTGGAAAACAAGAGTGTTTTCCCTCAACTAAACGCACCCTAAGTAACTTCGTTTTGTTTGGATGTTAAAGGACTATTGCAGGGTTCACCACTATTGGCTTTAGATACATTTCTGCAACTATTCTCATGACTTCTGAATGGCATCCATGTTTGATTCTATGTATGTAGACTCTACATGTTCCCCTCAATTCGTGTGCTGTGTTTGTAATTTTACTAGGTTTAATGTTATTTTAGAAAACAACGTGGACCTATTAACTTTAACATTGAGGTTGTTTGCCACCCTTATTTTCTATCATATCTTCGAGTTTTGATTAAAAAAAGGTATAATTTGTAGACCTAACCGTCTAATTGAGACACTTTGTAACCATAGCATTTTTATTCAAGGTTATTTATTTTTATTATTTTTTTATTTATTTATTTTTTTTTTTTCGCAACTATTAGCCATTTTTGCATTATATTTTTAGCATGGCCGAGCAAATTCGTGAATGATGTCACAGTATCCTTACAAGTGACTAGCTATTTTTCTCATTGTTATTATTATTAGTACTTTTAATACTTATAAATTGTTAATGTTCAGGGGTGTTTTAGACATTTATACTATCGATGCATCTGCCCTTATCGTAACCCATCGTGGCCCTCTTTAACTTTTGTACACGCAGACGGAGACCCGTCTCTTGCTCCATTGACATAGGTGGTTGCTATCCCACTTTTGAGTCAGACTCTTGTATGGTTGTGTTTTAAAGTTAGTTTGATCTTTAGATAAATCAAAAGGATGTGTGAGTGTGTGACCATTGGGGCATTGGGCTAAATTACTTTCGAAAAGTAATTTGACAAGGGAATTAGACGATCACTAAAACCTTGTCATTTTAAGTACTGCTTATGCAGAATACAGGGAATACATAAGTAAATGAACGTATTCACCGAAAAAATCAATCTTGTTACAAAACTAGTGGCAATGATTACGCATTTTAAAATCCAACAATTAAGCTGTATCATAAGACTTTTTGCTATCAACATTGAAAGTTAAGTTTAAAATCGACGGCATAAACCATATTTCACAAAGTCTTGATTTATATGGTTGCTATTTTCTTAGCTTTCACTCTCCCCTTTTTTGTGTTGGTCTTATTAGTTGCAAGAGGTGACAAAACATTTCGAATGGCTAACTGTTCTCACAATACTTTATAGCCAAACATACGGAAAATGGTGGGAGCGTGAAAGCTACGGATCTGACCACATAAACTTTGTCTATAACAACTCAATATGGATACGCCATCCTTCTTTCCAGTATACCATGCACAAATGGTCATTTTTATCCAAATTATGGACCACAAAACCAAAACACATACAATATAATGATTTCAAGACTGAAAAAATATGAATTATGAATTTATGATTCAGATTACTTAAATTTGAAACCTTATAGTCTTGTTTCACATCTCAGAAATCAGCCAAGTTCTTTCTGCACTCCTCTAGGCAAAGAGTTGCATCATAACACTAAAAATCGGTAATTACTCTAAAAACTTTTATATTATCGATCATATACTTATCATTTTGATAAATAATGCTGAGATTAATCAAATTGACATATATTTGTATGAAAACTGACTTGTTAGCATTTGGGTATGAATTATTTTACACGCCACATTTCCACTTGAAACAATTTTCCCAAATTATCGATTGGAGAACAAGATGAATTATCTATCTTTTGGAAGTTATTGTAGATATCTATATTAACAGATGACTGAGAATACTGTTAATAAGGCTAAGTAACAGCGAACCTGAGTTACTCCCGCACGTCTTAAACTTGTGTTTAAGACATTTTTGTCAACATTTTTTAGTCAAGTGATTACAGATTTAATAGTCATCGTCGTTATCATTATTGATTTTGCTTAATATTGGTTATATGTGCATGTCTTTCACTTGCCCATCATTTTCCTTGAATAATTGAGTGGCTCCATACGATAGTATCTTTGCAGAATATGAAGACAAACAGATTCATAAAAATGAGCACTTCATTGTCAAATCTTGGGTCCAAAATTTGCTTCTAAAGGAAACACCACATGATTATGTTCATTTAAGCCTAAAAAACATGTGTCACATGAATCAGTGGCTCTAATTAGTATACATATATGTTGCTGCTATGTCATTTTAGTCGTATTAAAAATATAAATCTATTTGGACACTTGAAAGTCTTGAATTTGAATCTTACAGTCAAAAACCAATAATTCATCAATGATGAGCGGCACAACGTTTAACCTGCCACACTTATTGAGTTTCAGCCGTAGATTAACTGGATTTAAACCAAAAACAGCTATTAGCTTTCATTCTTTCAGTTTTTTTATGCATTTATTGTTAGGTTCCCATTTATATAACACAAGCATCAATAGAAGAAATAAGATGAAAGAATGGATCGGATGAACACACACACTTATGCGTAAGATATGAGAGAAAGGTTTATGCTTAGGATAAATGTAAATGTGAACAACCAACTCCCAAATGGGAGTTTACAAGATTATTTATAGGAGGGAACTAGGGCAACACACCAAGTTCCCATCCTTTCTTTATTGGGCTTTGCATAAGCTCATGGGCTTTTTACATGAGCCTAGCCTTGATTACTAACATAAAAGCCATAATTAAGCTAACTATTACATATTAATTACTAACACTTGAATTCAAGTTTAGGAGTGATTCCAACAATCTCCCCCTAAGTGTTAGTGATTGATGATTTGATCTTTAAACGTTGTAGGTGTTGATGTAATAGTAGCTTTGACGTCTTCTGACATTCTTCTTTCTTGGGAGAAGAAGTACCTTGATTCGAACAATCTCCCCAGTGTAGGGAAATTGTTTCCTTTGAAGTATTCTGCTTTGACGTCATCATTTACTTTGTTCTTTGTGATGGAAGTGATAGTATGTTGTGATTGTCTGCATCAGGTCCGCTTCGTTGCTCCAGTGTCTCCACGTCTTTCTCCAACATGCTCACATGCTCTTTAACGTTGGATTTTAGTACTGATATAGTTCTCTTAGTCTTTAAACTTTGTAGATTCTTTGACTTGACGAAGAATCATTCTGACTTTGTGTTGCCTTTTGAGAGAACTTCAATTAGTGATATTGTAGGTATGAGCATGTGGAGAATCTGCACGACCTTTTCCACCCGCAAGCATCCATAAGAAGAAAACATAAAACATGGGTTAGAAATAATCCAGCGCTTACAAGTTTGAACTTCGAGAGTGTTAACAGCATAGTGTGAAAACACAGCTCTAATTCTCACAAAGGCTGTTCCTGAACTGGAGTCCCACAAGTGAGATAACGCGATGTACCGAAGTACACCTACAGTTCAGATGAGTCGCTGAGGTATACCGAAGCATCACCCCACGACTGTAGACCGTTTGAGACACACTAAGCGTAATCCACGGGGAGTTACCGAAGTGACCTGCTGTCAGGGCTATTTGATGATGACCCTGGCAGGAGTTTCCATTCAATCACTGAAGATCACAATTGTGAACCTCTCATAAATGTTCTCGACAGATTGCTTAGATCTGTGTAGGACTCGATAAAGTAGCACTTGCGTCCTTATTGTTGAACGACAAGTGATGAAATGTCAAGTGTACCTAAGATATCTTTTGATGAATCTCGTGGCTCTAGACTCAGTAGTGCGCTTTGGTTTTCCTGAGCGGAGACTAGGGAGAGGGTCTCCTTGCTTCAATACCAGCAATCTCTAAGAGAAAGCCGATAGTTTATGTAGGGTTCCCTGTGAGAATGAAACAAGCTTCTGTTGAGAGAAACTTGAGTGGTTAAGAAGGTTTAGTGCATGCGTCACTGGGTCCATGATGACTTTGATCTTCAATACGGGCGTCATCAAGTGACAACCAGTAGCATATGAATTGAACCCGGTGTCTACCCTAAGTTGAATAATCTTGAGGGCTATTTCTTTTCACCCTTTTCTTTACTTTTCTTTTTCATTCTTCAACTCCTTCTTTCTCTGATTCTCATTATCTCCTTTTTATAATCAAACCTAAGGACTTCTAATTCTAACTATTGGTGGTGTCCTTGGGTAGATCCCTCCGGCTCTGGCGGATCATAGGACGGTTATTCCTAACCTTAGTCACCTTATAACTCCATGACTAACCTATGTTGCCATAAAACCATTTTTATGAAAATCTCTCAAAGTGGTTATGAGTAAAAGCATTTAATACCACTGTTGAGAGTTTAAGACTTTGCAGAAATACTCCCCCTCCACACGTGCTTAAGTATTTTGACAGAAATCTGCACGGTGAGAGAAGAGCGCGCATTTTTGAATTGATCAACTCAAGATAGACAATTCCCCGCGAGACACGGTTACGTTGCATAGTTAAAGAGTTACATTGTCAGATTTTAGGTGACAACTAGCTCTAATAACTACCTTGAAGGTGTGGACTAACCTCGAAAGGTTTTCAAACCCGTCAAAGTTCATGTCTACCAAGAGTTTCTCGAATGGTACATTCTACTAGGACAAGTCCTTTGCGAGACACGTTTACATCAGTAGCGAACTAGTTTGAAATTATTACCCGTCCCGGACAAGTCTTTTCGAGTTACTAACATTTAAGATCTCGTCAATTCATTGGTTAAGTCTGTAGCACAACTATTTATTAACAATTCACAACATATTTCTTATCACATAATTTTTCTCCCCCTAAAAAATGGCATATAAATGTTATTTTTGACGAAATTTGATATCGAATATGTCCATTTTGAGTTTTGTGGGAAGATTACCACGAAGAACAATTTTGTGAACAAATTTTTTAAGCAAATACTCCCCCTCAACAAGTGATATTAACTTTTGAGGTTTTGAAAATCATAAGGGGAAGTACTTGTCCTTTTGAGCAAAACTTTGAAAAGTGAAAGTTTTGATAAGTTTTACTCAAAAGTAAGAAGCTTTCGCTCCTTTTATAGGATTGTGGCACTGATGCGTACCACAGGGTCCTTTCATTACAAGTACGGGTTGTACACTGTTATGTGTGCACAAGCCATAGTCAGATTAAAATCACACATCCAAATGATAAGATAATGAACCAAATCAAGGGTTACCAGGAGAATCAGGTAATCCAGCAATAACTCCGGGAATGCGTTCTGGACGTTGATAGCCTGTGAGAGATATGCTGGGACGACCACCTACGAAACTCTCCAAAGTTCTGAACTGATCCCTTCTGAACAACCTTTCATCAATCCGCGTGATGATCTTCTTCACATCCCTTCTCTCCCTCTAATTCCATCTCTTAGGTGACCCAATGCCTTCTTGTATCGCCTTTAACCGATAAGCTAAACCATCCCTGACTTTCTTCAGTGTATGATCCCAAACTTATGAAGCTCTTTGCACGCCATTAAGCTATTTCGGTGTAGTTCACTACGGTAGACTACTCCAAATGGTTTGCTGATGAGGGTGTACTGAGGAAGTTGGTTTATGTCGGGAAGGTCTAGTTGTGGTTTAGTGAGGTTAACACGCTTCTGATACGATTCCACGGCAAGCTGTATGTCCTCTACACGTTCTTGGATCACTATGCTTCTGATGTAGATGAGTAATGACTTGATGTATTCGCGTTGGACTGTTGTGGAGAAATGTCGCATTCGTCCTTGCACCTTAGCGAGATACATATCTCCAATGTCATTTAGCGACAGTCTCAGAAAATCCGCTTCACAGAAGTCATAGTCCTCTTCGTCTTGTCGTTTGACCACAATGTTCTTGAGGAATGTGTAGTCCCATTTTGACGAAAGAGTAACATGCTTAATAGCAATGATCCGTTTTTCACTAAACACTTCCTTCTTCGATTTTAGAACCTGCAGCTTTTGTAAAAGATTCTTCGGCGTTCATGCCAATGATGAATCCCATACATTGCATCAAGGTCATATTTTTCCACTTTGGCAGCAAACATATGTGAGGCTTCTTCCTCGATGGCTGGATTGTTGGAATAGATTTCTGCTGGAAAAGGAAATGTGAGTGACGTAGCGTACTTCCTTGTAACATCGCTATCGTGTATAAGAAACTCGAGGTCATTGTTGAAGAAGTAACGGTATGGAATTTGAGGTTGATCTGGTCAGCCAATTGTTGGTAGAGGTCTGGTCCAGTCTGTGTAGTAGGGAGCTTTGTCTTGTCTTGTGAAGTCGATGTTAGCTTCGGGATTGAGTGAATCGATATTGTTTGACATGGCTCGGGAAATGTTGTCGAGATGGTATTCGACTTCAATTGCACTTTCTGGGCTGTCTTTAAGCATTTGGAAGGCATCATTCTTGATTCTCTTTAGCTCAGCCTTAGTCATCTTCTTCACTTTAAACTGTTCCTGAATCAGCTTCACATGCTCCATGGTACGGCCATCTACCATTTCTTGACCTTCTGGTAGTGAGGGAGTAGCATCAACAAGTGTAGAAAACTAGTCATATTTTGCGGTGTCATCGTCGTCTAGCCATGAGACAACATTGGTCTTTGTCTTCTTCTTCTTTGGCCTTGAGGAGGACTCTGGTTTCTTTGTTGAGGCGGTAGAGGTGGGTTGTTGTTGGGGCTCTGGGATCTCTTCATCCTCACCACCAGTGTACTCGAAATGATCACCGGTTTTCTCTGTGTGAGGTGGTAACTCAGAGTCCTGAGGTTTCTCAGTAGAAGCAGAACTTGGAGGAGATTGTCTCTCGGTTGGAGTCCTTTGGGTTGGTGGTGGCTTAGAGGAGGGTTCACCAGACTTCTTCTTGCGTTTCGATTCTTTGTCTTTATCCGGATCATCATCGTCTCTAGGACGCTTAGCCGTTTCAGCTGCCACTTTGCATCCCGTTTTAAGTTGGTAATCCAGCAATGCTTCAAACAGTTTACCTTCGTCAGAAGTAAACGTTCCAGATCGTTTTGACATTTGGAGTACAAGCTTGGAGACCAATTCTGCATCAGAGAAAGCTGTAGGCTCAGTTGGGTTGATTGTAACAGTTAAGGGCGTTGATCTTATTGTTTGTTTGGCCAACTGCATGAGATTCGAATAGAGTTGTCTGGTGAACATCTATTTTGTCACTCCTGGGACGACGTCGAGAAGACACTTGTGAGTATATTCTCTAGCCGTCTTCTCCATTTCCCTTTGGAAATCTCCTTTGAGAAGCTTCTGGATATGCTCCCTTTCACTCAACATCTAGTTTTTCCCGTCTTGAAGAAAGTTGATTATGTCAGCTAGTTGATTCAGCTTTTTGTTGGTCACGTCTTTCTTCCTAACTTGCTTGACAGCTTTGACAATCTTTGTCTTAGCTCGGGATATTCAAGAGTCGGTTGGTTTCTTTACTGACTTGGATGCGGATCTGGTTGTGGATGAGTCTGATGAAGATGAGACATGAGGAGGCTCAGGGTCTTTTGGTGGCTCAGAAGTTAGTTCCTTGGAGCATGCTGGACTATCTAGAAGAAAATCATCATAATCAACTTCGTCATCTTTTCCAGATTTAGCCATTTGTTCAGCCTTAATCCTGGCTTCTTCATCTGCTTGAGCTTGAGCTTCTGTTTCTGCATTTGCTTTAGCTGCAGCCTCAACATCGTCATCAGGAATTTTCTCAGACTTCTCCATTTCTGGTTCCTCAAAATCATATTTGATAGAATCCTCAAGTTGCCTTTGTTGTTATTCGTGGGTGGTGGTATCAGTTTCCTTATCGGGTTGATTAACCGCATCGGAAACTGGTGTAGATAGTGCACCACCACTTGACCCTCCGGGGCCACGAGTTTGTTCACGGGTAAATTCCTGAGCAAAATGTTGGAGTCTTAGATTCTTCAACTTTTTCCTATAGTCTTTGTCCAGCGGTTCTTCATCCGAGCTCTCCTCTTCCTCTGGCTCCGCAACTGGGGTTTTACCTTTATCAGCCTTAGGACTTAGAGGTTTTGCTACTGTCAAAGTATCATCGATTGGAGTTTCAAAGTAGATGACTTCTTCATCGGTGTCAGTCTCCTCTGAGTCCTCGTCCTTCAGTTGTGGTCCAGGTTTGGGAATAGGGATTGCATCTTTTGATGGAATTTTCCTTTTGAGAACATGAGTCCTCTTAGGATACTTTCTCGTACTCTCAGTGCTCGTGATACTTCCTGCACTGCCTCTCCTGGTTTTCCTAGTAGGTGGACCAGAGGACTTTTCATCAAGGAAACCTACTTTGCTTGCTTCAACTGCTACCAGATATCGTTTGTACGAATAAAGTCCTCTGATATCATCAGTAAGAAGATGATCTGGCAACACTACACCTTGTTTCTTCGTTGTTGAGTCCTTAAATCTGACATAATTGAGTGTGGGCTCATACAACACGGAGTGTTGGTTGGGGTCATCAAGTCTCAAGGGAATATTAGGATTATACCCTAGAGCTCTTTGGATCAACAGTTTGGTGTATCTGATATACGGGATCTTGGTGCCAGGCTTTTTAAGGTAAGACATCATGTCGTCCCATATCAGTGCTTCAACTTCTATGTGTTTCATGTTGACCATAGCCCAAAATATTTTTAGTTCCATGAGCTTGGGATGCTCATGACCACTATCACGTCCGGAAACGGATTTGGCAATCATTATGTAGAGGGTTCTCCATGGCTGGGGTATGTTCTTAAGATCCACAGATGAGTGCTTTGTGATTACCCCGGCAGCTTCATCATAGCCGATGTCGACCATGAACTGGAGAGCGACCTCTTCAGTTGGAGTAGCATTGTATTCAGTAGGCTCGATGACAGGAATAAGAAGAATGTCCCTCAAATCTGCTGGCGTGATGGTGACTTGTTTGTTGTTAAGCGTCACCGTCACAGCACTTTGACCTTTAACCTTTTGTATTGTATTCCAAAATTGGTGAATGTAGATCTCCGGAACAGTAGCAGAATTTGTGACCATGTTCTGGTAAGGGTGAGTCTTCAGAATATCCACTGCAATCTGACACGAAGACTCAGAACAAGTGAAGTTATCAAAATCAACTATGAGGTTGTTCTTTCCGATCTTTATTGGGTAACCATTAGGGAAGATATCTTCAACAGTGAGAACATTTGGTACATCCACATTTTGCATTTGAACGTCCATATCGTGATCTGAAAGATATTTAGCCAAAAGAACCAACATATCGAAAGACATTGCGTTAGTTAACAGTTGATTTTATTGTCTATTTATTGAATGTGATATGTCAATGATTGTTACGAGTCCAATGTCACTTGTTAGTCCAATAGTCCAAAGACGTCGTGATAAGTTTCATGAGTAGATTAACTTTGAGTTTTAAAGTCCAAGTTTTCACTTATTTTCACAACTTATTAAACATTTAAGCTTATTAATGACATTTTGGTTTCGTGACGTTATGATTTATTTATTTACAAGTATGTACGCGTAACAATTCATAATTTTGGTTGATCTAAGGCTTAGGCGTAAAATTCCAAGCTTATGCGTAAACAAGAGTGGTTATACGCGTAAGCATAAGCTTATGCGTAGGATCTCGACTTACGCGTAAAGGTTACGCGTAAGATTTCTCTTACGCATAACATTCTATGTGTAAGGTGATCCTTATGAGTAGGAGTTCAATTAACATTGATTCTGAATTTTCACGCGTAATAATCGTGAAATAAATTCATCATAACACCATAATTAACATCACATCCAATCCCTTTCAGTCTAACATGCAGTCACAATTATAACAGTTTATGCGTAGAACATGCTTACGCGTAAAGGACTAAACCCTAAGATTCAAGTTTTACGAGTAAGAGTTTTAGCCATAGGATTTGCACCATACTTTTTCTGGGATGTCTAAGAAGCCTAATGAGTTGTTTTATCCAAGTTTTAACATCAAAACCTAAGCGAATCAAAAATACCCAAATGCTACAATCATAAACCCTAATTTTCAATTTACACAAAATTGGTGATTCTGGGTAAGATTCAAGCAAGGTTTAGGTTAATTTATTATGCATACAACATCATGAGACCATCTAATAGTCCAGATACACTCTCAATTGAAAACACCCAATTCACGCATATGAACCCTAATTTTGAAAATGTTCAAATCATGTTTCTGGGTGGATTTGTTTGATAGAAATAAGAGTGATTATATAAACGTTTTGACACAACCATTTTAACAAATAACACATGATTATGTGTTCATACGCTTATGCGTAGAACACAAAATCATGCCTAGGCACAAATCTAGCCGTTGGATCTTGAAACAAATCAAAGACCATTGTTTGAAATACCACAAAGATTATGAAAACACTTACAAATACGAGATCAAAAACACGGTTTTGAAGGTGGATTCTTAGGCGTAGGATATGGTGGTTGGATAATAAATGAGATGAAGTAAATGTTTTTTGAAAAAATTAAGTGAAATGTTTTATTAAAAAACACTTTGAGCTTTTGACGATTTCAGTCCCTCCACCTTAACCATTTTTATCCAACGCCCATAACTTCCATTTAGGTTACGCAAAGTATGATATTTGGAAAGAAACTTGACGACACTCCCCCTTAACTTAAGAAATAATGAAATTTTATAAGTTAGAGTCCGGGGAGTGTCAGTAAACCAGAAATGTGACCACCATTATCAAAGAAACAACCGGGATAAGGTAACATGCAAGTACAAGGTTTTTTGAAACTGAAAAATATTTTCTTTCTCCCCCTTAACACTTGACCGAGAAAATACTGAATTTTGAAAGAGTAAAGTGTTGACGGAAGAATTGTACTTGCCATGTTAAAAGAAATATAGATAGAAGACTATTTTTGTTGTTTTAACCGATTTTATATTTTTGTATTTTGTTTTTGAAAAATATTTACAAAAGGTGTTTTGGTGTTTGACTGGTTTTAAGAATGTTTTAAAAGTTCATCCAGTTCCTCTGGAGTCAAGCATCGCATACCAATCCGGTGGACCAACTCATTAAACCTAGCAGGAGCTAAGGCTTTGGTGAGAAGATCTGGCAGTTGGTATTCAGTACCCACAAAGTATAATTCAACGGTACCCTTTTCCACGTGCTCCTTGATGAAATGATATCGAAGATCGATGTGCTTTGATTTTGAATGTTGAACAGAGTTGCACGAGATCGCAATAGCACTCCAATTGTCGCAGTACATCGGGATTCTGTCAAATATGTAACCATAGTCTTTGAGTTGTGTTCTCATCCAAATGACTTGAGCACAACATGCGGACATGGCTACATATTCTGCCTTAGTTGAGGACAGCGATGTACAATCCTGCTTCTTCGATTCCCATGACACCAGTTTATCACCAAGAAATTGTAGAGCTCCTGAAGTACTTTTCCGTGAATCTAAGCATCCTGCGTGATCAGCGTCTGAAAAACCTATTAGTTCAAAACCAGAATCCTTCGGATACCAGATCCCCAAGTTAATGGTTCCCTTGATGTATCGGAGGATTCTTTTAGCCTCTGAGAGGTGGGTTTCAGTTGGTCTCGACTGATAACGGGAGCAAAGATATACAGCAAAGACAATGTCAGGCCTACTGGCTGTTAGATACATGAGAGACCCAATAATACTTCGGTATTTGGTAGGGTCAACCAATTTCCCATGCAAATTAGCATCCATTTTCTTGGTATGCGCCATTGGTGTGACATAGGTATCACAGGTTTGCATTCCATGTTTGTTTAAAATTTCAAGGGCATATTTGGACTGACTCAAAAAAATACCACGGGGTGATTGATGAACTTGCAATCCAAGAAAGAATGTAAGTTCACCCATCATTGACATTTCAAAATGTTGTTTCATAAGTTTTGAAAAAGCGTTTGAGTATTTTAAATGTGTTGACCCAAAAATGATGTCATCCACATATATTTGAACGATTAAAATGTGTTTCCCGTGATATTGTATGAAAAGTTTTGGGTCGACCGAGCCTTTAGTGAAATTATTGGCAATTAGAAAGGATGATAACTCATCATACCATGCCCGAGGAGCTTGTTTGAGACCGTAGAGAGCCTTGTTCAGTTTGTAGACGTGATTAGGGAACTCTGGATCAACAAATCCTTTTGGCTGACTAACATAGACTGTTTCCTTCAATTTACCATTCAGAAACGCGATTTTAACATCCATCTGAAATACCGTGATGTTCATGTAAGCCGCAAATGCCAGAAAAATCCGTACAGCCTCAAGTCAAGCAACCGGAGCGAAGGATTCCTCGAAATCAATCCCCTCTTCTTGTCGATAACCCTTAGCCACCAGACGTGACTTATTTCTGATAACCGTACCGTCAACATCTAACTTGTTTTTCCAAATCCATTTCAGACCAATAACATAGACCCTTGTTGGTTTTTGAACCAATTCCCATACTTCAAGACGTTTAAACTGATTAAGTTCTTCTTGCATGGATTCAATCCAGTTGTCATAAGTCATTGCTTCTTTAATGTTTTTGGGTTCAGATTGGCAAACGGTAAGTGCATAAATGCAGTGTTCACCGTCAGTCTGAAGGCGTTGTCTAGTCACAATCGGTTGATTTGGGTTTCCAATGATATTCACAAGAGGATGGTCTTTAGTCCAACGATGTGTGGAGGGTTGATGTTGATATACATTCTGCAGATTAGGAGGATTCAAATGACTTGTAGATGATTCCGCAACATCAGAAGTAGCAGAAGCATTTGCAAAAGGGTTGAAGAATGCATTTGGATCATAATCTGCAGGTGGTGGTACTTCATTGTTCAGAAGATTATCAGGTGTTTCAGCGTCATTGGATGCAGTTTGTTCAGCTGTTATTGTAGAATCAATTGGTGGTGCTTCCTCAATAGTAGTTGTTGTAGCAGGTGTATCAGGTATTGGATTTTGATCAGGTTGAGCAGCGGAAACATTGGATACACCTGGTGCACGTTCATCAATATCATCACTAAACAGAGGAGCAAATAGCTGTTCCATTTGACGTCGAGTTAGTTGTAAACTAGGTTCAGCTGATGATGGGGTTTGAGGGAAGTTTAAACGGTTATGACCGGGTTTCAAGCTGTTATGCTCAGAATCCATTTCTGTAAGCTCATCGAAATTGGCATGAATCGTTTCCATAATCTCTCTTGTACGACGATTCCAGATCCGGTAACCTTTGGAGTTTTCACAATATCATATAAATACTCCAATGTCAGCTTTGGCTTTGAGCTTTCCAAAGTCATCACGATCATTATTCGAATAACAAAGGGATCCAAATACATGAAAGTGTTTGAGATTTGGTTTACGGTTGTGGATAAGCTCATAAGGTGTTTTGTTGTGATGCTTGGTAATCATTGAGCGATTCTGAGTGTAGCATGCACTTGACACGGCTTCAGCCCATAAGTAATCTGGAAGTTTAGCATTAATTAACATTGTTCTTGCAGCTTCCACTAACGTACGGTTTCATCTTTCAACAACGCCGTTTTGTTCTGGTGTACGTGCAATGGATTTTTGATGCTCAATTCCCACTTTCTCATAAAATGCACGAAGAGTTTGATTCACAAATTCCGTTCCTTTGTCTGTTCTGATTTGTCTGACTGTGTTCCAGAGCTGAACTTGAATTTTCGTGAGAAAGGTGATGATCATTTGTGGAGCTTGATCTTTACTTCGAAGAAAATAAACCTAAGTCCATTTTGAATAGTCATCTACAATTACCAAGATGTAGCGTTTGCCATTAATCGTCTGCACGCGCATCGGGCCACACAAATCCATGTGAAGAAGATGAAGCACATGCTGTGAGCTGTGTTCCACCTTTGAAGGAAAGTGAGCACGTATGCTTTTCCCTTGCTCACAAGCTGAGCAGAGGTGATCTTTAGAATATCGGAATCTTGGGAGACCTTCAACAAGTTTGTATCGAGCAAGATTGGTTATGGTTTGAAAGTTTAAATGTGAGAGACGACGGTGCCATAGCCAAGATTTTGTAGATGTAGCCTTAGAAAGTAGACAGATGGGAGATGAAGCAATCATGTCTTGCATTGAGATTGTGTAGAGACTGGATGTGCGTTGACCAGACATAAGATCGTTTCCTTGTAGATCACGAATGAAACAAGTTTTCTCCCTAAAAGCAACTTCCAAGTATCCATCACAGAATTGGCCGACTGAAAAGAGATTGTAACCGAGACCTTCCACATAATAAACTCTACTAATTTCGATGTTACCATTGATGTAATCTCCGTAGCCCATAATAGATGCTAAGTGATCATTCCCGAACCTGACAGTGCTAATGAACTTTGAAATAAAGTTTGATAACAGTTTGAGATTGCATGTCATGTGCCGAGAACATCCGCTATCAACAACCCAGAGGATGATCTGTATCACCTGTATTACACACAGACGACACAGATGGAATAGAAGTAGATTTGGAACCCGAAGAGTTAGAGGGTTCCGATGCAGATATAGATGAAATACACATGTTCATGATTTTAGGTATCCATGTAAAGCCAAGTGTATTATGTAACCAATTCTGCCATCTCCAACTAGTCTTAGCTTTGGTCTTAGTGAATGCACTAGGTGATAAGTTCTTCCTAGGAGGTGAAGTGGGTTCTAAGGGTACATCAATGATTAAAGCATGAGCACTAGAAGGCGGTTTACCTAGCACAAACTTAGAAGCAGTAGTGGGCCTAGAGGTATTCCATTTTCTATTGTTCCGCTTACGAGATAAGATAGTCGTAGCAACACATTTGTCATGACAACCAGAAAATATACTTTTATGACATCCAACACAATAAGCTTCAAACTTAACATTTAAATTACTTAACGGTTCAGCATTCGTTACAACACTTTTTCCATTACATTTGTCAGACGCAATATCTAAAGTGGGTGCAACTTGAGTTTTATTTAAAGTCCTAAGGTGTTCTTCTACTTCAGCATTCTTTATTGTTCTTTTCTTACGTCGCAACTTCCTATTCTTCCTTGTATTGCTCCTAGGCTGTGAAGTGTAGACGTTGGGAAAAGAGGCAACTATTCCTGTTTCAGTAGAGGGAAGCACATTAGATTCTTGTGGTTTGTCATGAGATATTCTAGAGTCAGTTTGAATCTGTTTAGGTGTAGTTACTACAATGTTACTATCCCTATCTTTCTTAAGTATCACCAACTCTGCCTTTAGATCATGGATTTTGTGTAACAAATCTAGATTTTCAGAACGAGTGAGTCCGTCCCGTCGTAAAACATCTTTGGTATATGCCAGATGATTATCAACATCTTTTGACACTTGAGCACGAGTCTTTTTGAGTAAATTAAATATGACACTATATTCCTTTTTCACCTTTGAAATTTCTTGTTCATATTTTGAGATTTGACACTTCAAAGACACATTTTGATCATACAGTTGCTCAAGTTTTGGACAAAGAGTTTTGGTATGCAACTGGCTGATTTTGTTTTGCAAAGCGAGTTCACGATTATGACAATCTTTTTGACACCATTGAAGATGAAGTTTTTCATTTGAAAGTTCGTTTAACAATCGTTCATTTTCAACTTTTAATGACTTGAGTTGTGACATAGTATCAGTATTCTCAACATTTTCAACAGAATCAACAGAATCAACAGTGATAAAATCAAATGCATATGCAACATAATGTAATAACACAACATTATGGATATCAGCAGAGATAACATCTTCCAAGAGTCGATCAACATCTTTTCGTAACATTTTCTTTTTACGTTTTGTATTTGAAATCAATGTTTCTGTTTGTTCGAAAACTCTTTTCATAAGTCCAAGCTCCTTGTGAAAGTCCCTTTCCCAATAGATAGCACAATTTTTCAAATTTCGGACATGAGGTAAAATTCTTTTCTGAAGAATATCTCTTTGTGCACGCGCAAGAGGTGATTGAAAATGTTCAACTTTTATTTCAGAATGAAATTCAATTTCACGTTCCAAAAGTTTGATGTCCGAAATGAATGTTTCAAAATATTTTATAACTTTACATTTTTCGGCTAATGGCTTTATTTCATTGAGTGAAGGTAAAGGACCATTGATTTGTGCAGTATTGGAAAGGGGACTCTCAGAAGTAGTTGTGATAACCCAAGGTGTGTTAGAAAAATCTTGTTGTGTGACAAAAGTAACGGCTTTTGAATAGTTAAATGGTTTGTTATAAACAACATTTTCCATTTTTGACCGACTCTCGTCATCTGCGTCAAATTCCTCTTGACGATTATATTCAACAACACTCATAATGGAATCATCAATTCTATGTTCTGCACTGTAAACTTCAGGATTTGGTTTGAATGCTCTATTTGAAAACTTTGGTTTGTAATCAGCAAGATTCGGACCATATCCATTTGGATTTGGTTTAAAAGTAAACTTTTGAATCGTTGTGATTGATTCACCATGTTTATAAACAACATTTCGAAACTCCTTGATTTTGTTTTGTAAGTCGACAATTTCTTCAAGATAGTCATCTATTCATTTCGTGGAATGCTTTTTGTACTCAGAGAACTGTTTTTGACAAGTTAACAACTCAGATTTGGCTTTTTGAGTTTCCAAAGTAAGAGCGTTAAGTTGTTGTTTATGATCATATTTCAGTTGTTCTATTTGAGACATCAAGGCCTTCTTTGATGCGACTAGATCACGTATCTGTCGTTCTAAAGATTTTTCGTTTTGGTAAGATTTAGCAAAAGCGACTTCAAAACCTTTTTCACATTTTTCTTGAGTTTTAAAAATGTTGAGTTGCCTTTTTAAGCATTCAATATCCCTAGTTAACAGTGCATTTTTATTTATTAGTTGCTGATTGAGTTCACAACATTGTTCCATTCGGGATTGTTGGTCCTTAAGTAAGAGCTCAATATCTGGATTAGGAAAAGGTCAGCGTGTTCAACGTGAGTCTCAACATGATCATTATTCAGATCCTCAAGTATAACCACAGAGTCAACTTGATTATCAATGGTAACCAGGAGGTCATCTTGATCGTCAAATGTAACTACTGGATCTAGTTGAGTATCATCTGAATGAGATGTGGACGGCTCATGTTGAACATTCTGAGCCTCATCGGATTCAGATGTTGGCTGAGATATCAGATTAGTGATGAATATGGTTTGATCCGTTACCTGAGACAAGCCGTCAGTGTCATACACTGGGCCTGTGTCACTCATGTAGAGTTCGTGCATGTTTTCCATCAACATAACTGCTGCATTAGCCTGCAAGTCCTCCATATCATCATCTGAGTCTGCATCTGCCATAAAACTCTGTTCCTTGTTTGTGAGGGTTCCACCAGCTTCATCTTTGAGAGCCAAAAGTAGAGCCTCTTTGTGATAAGCATTGCCTCTAGTCCTCGGCTTTGGGCATGCATTAGCCAGGTGACCCTTCTCATTACAGTTATAGCAACGAAGACCATTAATCACATTCTGAGCATTACCCTGTTCAACCACTTGAGCCCTTTGTTGTTGTAGAGCACCCATGTTATTCCTTCCCATTGCTAAATGATAAAGTCAAAGTACTGCATATGAAGTCAAAGTACTGCAAGATCAAAGAACTGTTTTATTCGTTTATAGAAAGTCTTGTAATTCTAGAATATTCTTTATTAGATTACTTGACGTACAAGGATACAATTTGTAAACCGACTAGGGTATCCTTGAGCCTATAAAAGGACCCCTATATTGGCATAAGACGTACGTGATTTTATTAGAGTTTTAGAGAGAAGTTCGATATTATTAGAGTTGTTAAAGATCTGCATAATAAGCAGAGTTAGAGTTATTAATAAAATCGTTCTAAGTTAAAGTTATTCTTCTTAGCTTTGTTAAGTAAATTCCGCATACTTAATAGAGTTTGCTCAGTGTTTCTTTGTTAATAACTTAGGATTTATCCGAGGTTATTAAACCTTAACAAGCTATTTAAGTTAGTTTGGTTAGAGTACATCGATCCAACAAGTGGTATCAGAGCTTGTGTGGAAACTCTGACTAAGAAGAAACGCTAAAACCTACTACAATAGAACCTAAAGATGTCGACTGATTCTGTTCCACCACCTTCCATCACCTCAATGAGGATTCCTGTCATCAAGAAGGGCGAATACGATCTATGGTGTATGAAGATGAGGCAGTACATTGCCATTACAGACCATGCTCTATGGAATGTAATTGTCAATGGTAATGAAGTAGTTCCAGAACCTGTAGACATTCCTAGACAACCTAAAGCACCTAAGGCAGTCCTACCTGTAGCAACCTTAAGGAATCAAGAGAAGGCACTCAATATTCTCTTGTCTGCCATTCCAGATGGTCATCTTCTCAAATTTCATGATGCTAAAGATGCTAAGCAGCTCTGGGCTGCTCTCAAGACCAGATTTGGAGGGAATGAAGCTTCTAAGAAGATGCACAGAAATCTGCTGAAGCAACAGTTTGAAACTTTCACTGTAGGAGAAAGAGAGAGTCTTGATGCTGCATATGATAGGTTTCAAAATCTCCTCAATATGTTGGAGTTATACTAGGCAGAAGTTTCAGTTGAAGATGCTAATCTGAAGTTTCTAAGGAGTTTGCCATCCACATGGCATGTGATAGCTACAATGATTAAAGGTCAACCAGGTTTGGATGTCATGGACTTTGATGATCTCTATAATCATCTGAAGGTATATGAGCATGAGATGAATGGTCAACCAAGTTCTAAGTCTCACAGTATTGCTTTTCTATCATCTGAAAAGAGGGGCAATACTTCCACTAAAAGTACTGCTTCTCCAACTCAAAGTACTGTGACTCAAAGTATTGTCTCGTATGCTGCTCCCACCTATGCTCAGCAAACCCCACCACCTACTACTATGCACTCAGATGAAGTTGTGTGCTCCTTCTTTGCTCAGCAAGCTAGTTTACCTGTAGTTTATGAAGAAGATCTCTCCCAGATTGACGAGGATGCTTTAGAAGAGATTGATATCAGGTGGCAAGTTGCTTTGATCACTGCAAGGATCAGGAAGTACATGAAGAAAACAGGAAAGAGCATTGATTTCAAACCAAAACAGGGGATAACTTTTGACAAATCCAAAATTGAATGCTTCAATTGTCAAAAGACTAGACACTTTGCAAGGGAGTGCAGGTTTGCTAAGTATCAAGCAAATAGGATGACTGAGAAACCAAAGCTGGAGCTAAAAGAAATCCCCATTACTGAAACAAAGGCTTTGGTTGGTCAAGAGAATTTATCAGAAGTTGACTGGAGTGAAGAGTTTGATGATGAACCAGTGACTTATTGTATGGTAGCAGTGGAAGAAGCAGTTGAAGATTCGGTAGAAGAATTGGACTGGAGCACTGTTTTTGATGAGGAAGTTGATCATGCTGCTTTGGAATCTGGAGATGGGTATGGAGGATTTGATTAAAGCTTGGAGTGTGAAGATGATCCTGTCCTACTTGCAATGGTAGCTACTTCACCAAGTTCAACCCCTATCTCTGAGGTATGCTCAAGTTGTCATGATTTCTATCAAAAACTGCTAAATAATTATGTGTTTGAAAGAGATAACTGTATTAAGGCTAGGTCTGAGGTAGCAGGTTATCAAATAACTTTAGAGTCAATGGAAGCTAAAATATTAACACACGAAAATAATGAAATGGCTTGGGCTGAAAAATATAAACAACAGGATTACCAGTTAAAACTCAGTGAATGGAAACTAAACTGTAAAATTGCTAAAATTGAGAAACTCACTAAGGAGAGAGATGATCTGTTAGCAAAGTTTGATGCCTGGAAAGAATCTGGTCTGTCACATGTTACTTATGTTCAAAAACAAAGAAGAGCATACATTAGAACTGGCTTAGGTTCTGGTATGGACTTTGATAACATAGAAGAAAACACATCTAGTGATCAGGATGACTTAGAAGATATATCCACTAGTGATGATGAACTCATTAATTATGTTGACACATCTAGTAATGAGGATTCAGTTAGTGATTCACCTCCTGAGTATAAGAAAGACAAAGGTTATCATGCTGTTCCACATCCAGTTGGTAGTCATCAACCCATAAGACCTGATGTTTCACGTTTTGGTGTAGACAGTCTAGAGTTTAGGAAGAAGCTTATTTGTCAATCTAGGTCTGAAACCCCAAAAGACACTGTTGAAACAAATTTTCAAAGTCAAGCAGTACCTTCTACTCAAAGTACTGCTCCACAAGCAGTACCTTCAGGAAAACCTTTTCAAAACAATACTGCTAAACCTTTTTGGGATAATTTTGGTCAAAACAGGTTTCATCATTCACCTAGAAGGCACAATAGTTTTGGTCATAGACATAGAAGAAGTCACTTTGGGAGTATGGGTGAAAAACTGTGTTTTGTGTGTTTTAGTCCTAATCATTTAATCAAGGATTGTGAACATCACTCAGAATACCTTAGGAAATTTCCAAAGAACAGGTCTGCTAACCAGAAACCTAGAGAGAACAAACCAGTTTGGAATAATTCTAATAGGGTCAATCACAGTAACTTCTCACCAGATCATAGGTACCCCCACCAGAGAAGACCTTTTTCTAAACCATCAGTACCTTCACAAGCAGTACCTTCTCAAAGTACTGCTCAGTCAAACCAAGGTACTGCGAATATCACTTGGAACAGAAATCCTAGGAGATCTCATTACTATCAACCTAGAAGGTATTACAATTCACGTAGGGGATCTAGATCACAGGAACCAAGTGTTAAAACTGAATGGGTTAAGAGGGAAAGTACTGCTGAGGGACAAACAGTATTTTCAACAAAAAGTGAATCAGATGTTTTTATAATACAAGAAAAGGAGAATGAATTTGCAACAGAGAGTTCGGTTGAAAATCCAGAAAGTTTTGAAAATCCACATGCTAAAAATCAAAAGATAATTATGGATCATGTTTTGAAAAACAGTGGAAATTACATACTCAAAGAATTTGAGTTTGTAACTCCACAAGGGGAACACAAGTCAGTAATGGCTTGGGTTCCTAAAAGAAACTAACTCTCTAAATCTTTGTGCAGGGCAACCCAAAAGAGGAGCTAAAAGATCATTTGATTGTAGATAGTGGTTGCTCTGGAAGTATGACAGGAGACAAGGATATTCTGTCTGATTTTAGATCTATTAGTGGAGGAAGAGTTGCATTTGGGAATGATCCCAATGGAGGAAGAATTACTGGAAAAGGAACTATCAAAGCAGGACGTATAGATTTTGAGAATGTTAGATATGTGAAGGAGCTCAAGTTCAACTTATTATCAGTCTCTCAAATCTGTGATAAAAAGCATCCTGTGTTATTCACTAACACAGAATGTCTCATTCTTTCCTCTGAATTTCAGCCTGTTGATGATAACTTGGTAGTACTCAGAGTACCAAGAACCAATGATGTGTATAGTCTGGATATGAAGAGTCTTCACTCTTATGGAAGAGCCACCTGTTTAGTGGCAAAAGCAACAACTGAAGAAGCACATCAGTGGCATAGAAGATTGGGCCATGTAAATTTCAAGAATATCAACAAACTGGTCAAAGGCAATTTAGTTAGAGGTTTACCTTCAAAGACTTACAAGAATGATCACTCCTGTTTGGCGTGTAAGAAGGGTAAACAACACAAAGCTTCATGCAAGAAGCTTGAGGAGAGGACAATTAGAGAACCTTTGGAGCTGTTACATATGGATCTGTTTGGTCCTGTCTCTGTGGCAAGTATAAACAAGAAAAAGTACTGCTTAGTTGTTACAGATGATTGCAGTAGATTCAGTTGGGTATTTTTCTTGGGATTTAAATATGATACTTTTGATGCTATTCGGACACTAATAATAGCACTTGAAAACCAATTGAGACTCAAGGTCAGAGGTATTAGATGTGACAATGGAACTGAATTCAAGAACAAGCTTATGGATGAATTTTGTGCTAACAAAGGAATCAAGAGGGAGTTCAGTATTACAAGAACACCACAGTAGAATGGTGTTGCAGAGAGGAAGAATAGGACTTTGATTGAAGCAGCCAGAACTATGCTTGCAGATTCACAACTACCTATCCAATTCTGGGCTGAAGCTGTAAGTACTGCTTGCTATGTACTTAATAGAGTATCAGTCACAAAACCACAGATGAAGACACCTTATGAGTTGCTGATGGGCAACAAACCCAACATTCATTTTATGAAGCCTTTTGGATGCCCTCTCACTATTTTAAACACAATTGATAATTTGGGAAAGTTTGATGGCAAGTCTGAAGAAGGATATTTATTGGGTTATTGTACCAACAGTAAGGGATTTAGAGTGTACAACAGAGTCACTAAGAAGGTTCAATATTGTCTTCATGTTGAGTTTTTAGAAGATCAAGACAATCAGAAGGGTAAAGGTCCTGATTGGATGTTTGATCTTGAAGTTTTAACTCCTTCTGTGAATTATGTACCTGTCAGAGAAGAAAATCAACCTGTGTATAATGGAGAAGATTCACAGTATGTTGTTCATGGAGTTCACATTAGACCTGATGCTGTTCCTGATAAAGATCCAAAGCAAAGTACTGATGCTCCAAAGCAAAGTACTGATGCACCAGCGCAAAGTACTGATATACCAAAATCTTCACTATCTGCTGAGGATCAAGATATTCAAGAGACACTTAAACAGATGCTTTTACAAGATGTAATGGCACATTCTTATTCTGATGAACAAAGAAGAGCTTATGAAGAAGCAAAGAAAAAGAATAAGACTGCAGAGTATTCTCACAGTACTTTGGACAGTACTTTCGAACAAAGTACTGCTGCACCAGTTGACAGTATTTTAGATGATTTGGATGATCCTACCATGCCTGGATTAGAGGAAACTGATGATGAGTTTGAAGATGAAGGTATTTTCTCAAATTCCAATGAAGATGCTGATTTAACTAACTTGGATGATGCGTATGGAGTTCCACAGTCTCCAATCTTAAGAATTCATAAGAATCATCCTACTGATCAAATCATTGGTCCTTCTACTTCTGGAGTGATGACAAGACACAAAGCTAAGAGTTTTACTAAACTTCATAATGCTTTACTTATCTTTGTCTATAAACAGAACAGCCTGAATCATAAGGACCATCAAACATGTCTGTTTACTTGCTTTATTTCTCAAGAGGAACCCAAGAATATTGCTCAAGAATTGACAAAAGAAAGTTGGGTTGAAGCTATGCAAGAAGAACTGCTACAATTCAAACTTCAAGAAGTTTGGGTATTATGTGATCTTCCAGATGGGAAGAAAGTTATTGGAACCAGATGGGTTTTCAAAGTCAAGAGAGATGAAAGAGGTAATGTCATCAAAAACAAGGCAAGGTTAGTAGCTCAAGGCTACAGACAAGAAGAAGGAGTCGATTATGATGAAGTATTTGCTCCTGTAGCAAGGATTGAAGCTATTCGAATATTTCTTGCATTTGCTTCATATATGGGATTTCAAGTTTACCAGATGGATGTCAAGAGTGCTTTTCTCTATGGCACTATAACAGAAGAAGTTTATGTGAAACAACCTCCTGGTTTTGAAGATCCTAAACATCCTAACAAAGTGTACAAGGTGGTTAAGGCTCTCTATGGCCTTCATCAGGCACCTAGAGCTTGGTATGAGAGGCTCTCTACATTTTTACTACAACATGGTTACAGGAGGGGAGTTATTGACAAGACTTTGTTCATCAAAAGAGACAAAAAGGATATCATGTTAGTTCAAGTCTATGTTGATGATATCATCTTTGGAGCTACCAAACAGTCTATGGTTAAGGAGTTTGAGCAGCTGATGCAGAAAGAATTTCAAATGAGTTCAATGGGTGAGTTAAATTTCTTTTTGGGACTTCAAGTTAAGCAGTCAAAGGAAGGGATTTTCATAAGTCAAGACAAGTATGTATCTGACATACTTAAGAAGTTCAATTTTGATGACATGAAGTCTGTTACTACACCTATTAAATCAATTAATTCATTGGGCAAGGATGAAGATGGACACCCAGTTGAAGTCAAGTTATACAGATCAATGATTGGCTGTCTTATGTATCTTACTACATCTAGGCCTGATATCATGTTTGCAGTTTGTTTATGTGCAAGATATCAAGTCTCACCAAAGATTTCTCATATGAATGCAGTAAAGAGAATTTTCTGTTATTTGAAACAACAACCTAAGTTAGGGTTGTGGTATCCCAGGGATTCACCTTTTCACTTGGAGGCTTTTTCAGATAGTGATTATGCAGGTGATAATTATGACAGAAGATCAACAACTGGAGGATGTCAATATCTTGGAAGAAGATTAGTCTCCTGGCAATGTAAGAAGCAAACAATTGCAGCAACATCATCTACTGAAGCTGAATATGTAGCTGCTGCAAGTTGTTGTGGACAAGTTCTGTGGATGCAAAATCAACTCTTGGATTATGGGTTCAACTTCAAGAATACTCCTATCAATATTGATAATGAGAGTACTATCTGTATTGTGAAGAATCCAGTTTATCATTCCAAGACCAAGCACATTCAGATTAGGCATCACTTTATCAGAGATTGTTATGAGCACAGACTCATAAATGTGGTTAAAGTTCACACGGATGATAATGTAGCTGACTTACTCACCAAAGGCTTTGATGTTTCAAGATTTAATCACTTGGTAGTAAGCATTGGCATGATTAACTACTGAGCTACATTTAAGGGGAGGACTATTTAGTATTAGTATAGTCCTGTGCATTGTTTGAGGGGAGGATATTTATGTATACTTAGCTTATACAGAGGAATTTGGAAAAGTATTGTTTTTTATGAAAGTACTGCTTGGGAAAGTACTGCACACGTGGAAAGTACTGTTTGTCTTATTAAAGTACTGTTCCAACGGTAATATTGAGGGGTAATTCTACTAACGGTAACTTTGTTATTATGGGCTGTGATTTTTCGAATCTCACCTATAAATAACTACTCTCCGATTTTCCCTCTCATCTTGATATTCTCATATCTTTTCCATATTTCTCTCACCATCTCTTTATTATTCGATTATATCTCTAATTGTGCTTACATACTCAACCATGGCGAATCGTCCTACTGTTTCAAAGCACAATATGGTGGCGAATTTAGACAAGACTGAAGATAATGTGATTTTTCATGATATCATTGATTATCTTACTGGGTCGCCAATCAGTTATGCTCTTTTAGTGGAGCCGGATATTATTGAACCGTGGATTCAAGAATTTTGGGCTACTGCTAGGGATAATATGGAGAATGATGAATTTTATATTAGGGCTACAGTTTCTGGAAGAAATGTGAAGATTACAGAAGCCTCTATTCGAGAAGACTTATTGTTTAATGATGAAGAAGGGGCTATTCGTTTTGATAAGCAGTTAGTTTGGGATACTTTTGGGCACATTGGTTATGAAGGGTCTTTAACAGAACAAACATTCAGGAAACAACTATTTTGTCCTCAATGGAAGTTTTTAGTGCATGTGTTGCTTCATTGTATTAGTGCTAAAAGTACTTCATGGGAGCAATTTGGATCAAACATAGCATCTGCTATGGTGGAATTGGCTACAGATCGTGTTTTCAATTTTTCAAGGCTTATTCTAGATGGCATGCTTTCCCACATCACTCATGGATCAAAATGGTTAATGTATCTAAGGTTTGTTCAAGTATTCCTCAACAAACAACTTGCTGATGTACCAAAGCCTACAGACTTACTACCTGTTATAGTACAACAAGCAAAGATTTTTATCTTTATGGAAAGAAGAAGTGACTTATTTAGAGGTCAAGACACTCCTTTAACTACTTCTATGATGGAAGTTGTTCAAGCTGTTAGAGTTGATGCTGAAGATGATGAAGAAAGTGAAGGTACTGCACCTGCAAGTACTGCATCTGCAAGTACTGATTCTCAAAGTGCTGCATCTCAAGAGGGTACTGCATCTCAAGGTACTGCTTCCCCAAGTACTGAAGTTCAAGAAGATGTTGTCGGTTCACCTTCTCCATCTCCACAACAATCTGTTCCTGCTTCTCAACCAGAGGAACATTCACCAATTCAAGGAGATGATTCGCATACTATATCACCTGAAGGTTTAACATTGGATAATTATGTTTTGACAAGGGAGTTAGTCAAGTTGAAAAAGACTATTGAGGCTCAAGCAAAACAGATTAAGAGGTTGATGCTCAAGTATAAAAGGTTAAAGAATTTTGTTAAGCCTTTTATCAAACGTTATCGCTTATGGGTTAAGGAAGAAAACAAGCGCCGAAGGCAATTTAAGAAGAAAAACAAAGGCAAAAAGGTTCACAAACAATCTTCTGTCCAATTGGGGAGGAATTTAGAAGAAAAGAATTTGAAAGAAGATGTTGTTAAGGAGAAAGAACCTCAAGGTACTGAAGAGCATGTTATCATTGAAAGTACTGAAGAAGAAAGGTCTGAAGATCAAGGTACTGAACAACAAAGTACTGCTTTTACTGGAACTCACAGACAAGAATTGGTTACACCAAGAGTATTAGACTTTGAAGAGGAAGTTGGTCCTTCAACTACTGTGTTAGAAGAAGAAGTTGGTCCTTCAACAACTACCATACCAGAAGAAGCTGATACACCCAAACCTGTAAGAACTGCAAGTGATGATGAACTTATTGTAACTATATTGCATGATTTATCAAAGCCAAGGGCTGTTACTATTTCTGAAGTTGCAGAGGAACAACCAAGAGTTTCTCAACCTGCTATTGATCCTAAGGATAAAGGAAAAGGTGTTTTGGTAGAAGTAAAGAAGAAGAAACCAACTTTAGCACAGTTAAGGGTTGCTCAAGATGCTTTAAATGAACAAGCAGCTAGAAAAATTCATGAGGAATTAAATGCTAAAGATAGAGAAGTTAAGGAAGCTGAAGAAGCTCAGAATAGAGAAGCAGCTAAGAAGTTGCAAGAGGAATTGAATGCTGAAGCTAGTGAACAATTACAGTCACCTGTTCCTGTTTCTTTTATGCCTAGAAAACCAAATCTTGCTAAAGAAAGGAATGCAATGATGGCTTATTTGAAAAGTCGAGGATATAAAGGATTGCAGAAGCTGAAGTATGTTGATATGAAAAGATTATATGATGCTGAAACAGAGGCTTATAAAAAGGATGTTGCAAGTATCAAAGATTATAAAGATGAAGCTACTTGGACTGAAGCAGAAAGAAAGAAAAGTTTAAAAAGAAAAAGGAAAACTGAAGTTGAAGATATACAGTTTTCAAAGAAAGAAAAAGTTGAGTTAAGATCTGAAACTAGGGATGAATTAAGAAATTATCTCAGAATAGTAGATTTTGAATATTCTAGAGAAGATGCTGACATGAAGATGAACAGATCTCAGATTATTACTTTTGAAGTTGTGGAATCTAAAGATGGAAGCTATCTGATGTTTCATAGAGAAGATGAAAGCTTCAGAGTGTTCAACAGACTATGGGATTTATTGCATATTATAGATAGATTGGATCTATTCTATTTATATCATGTGGTGAAAGATTATTTTGAACATCATCCATCAGAAGGAATTGGTTTAGTTTTACTTGGAGATCTCACAACTGCATGGGAAACTGAAGAACAGAGCAGTGATGAAATTTGGAAAAATCAAGAGAACTGGGAAATTGTTTGCTGGAGATTCTTTGAAGAATCTGGAGTTCATGTTCTAGAGCTGGAAAATGGTACAATGATTCACATGTTTGCAGATAGAAGATATCCTCTTACAGTAGATCTTATGAGGAGGATGCTAGAGCATGGAATGGAGGTTGAAGAAGACAATGAAATTGCTTGTATGGTCATCAATTTGTTTATCAACTGGACTACTATTGCTGATGATAACGAATAACTGGTATGAGACTTAATTGAATAAATTATTTTTGATAAATCAGTACTTAATTGAAAGTACTGCTGATCAAACAGTACTTTAATCAAAGTACTGCTTGCAGCTTCTAACCAGTTAAGTGATTTTTGAAGAAAACTTTTGTTAAGTAACAAATATTTTGAAACAAAGGTTGAATAAATGGTTTTTGAGATGATAACATCAATAGGTTATCAATCCACCATGGTTACAAAAGGATTGACTAATCCATGAGCAAACGGCTCTGGTAAAGGTATATCAAATCCGTTTTTAGTTGACAACTTGCTAATAAGTTGGATGGTAATCAACTCACCATATCAGTAATGTGAAGAGTTGGCTAGCCCACAAGAAAATGGCTTGTGGTAAAGGCTGTGGAAAAACCATTATATGGTAATTAGTTCACCATGATGAAAGAACTAACTAGTCCAGAAGGGTACAACTTTTGGTAAAGACAAATCAAATCTGTTGATAGCTGATGATTTGCTAAAAATCATATGGTTATCAGTGTACCATGGTCTTACACACCAAAACATTTGGCTACTCCAGAGTTAATGGCTTTGGTAAAGAGATCTAAATCCATTAAATTTTCAATGATTCACCTCTCACAGGAGTTAACACACCTGGAAGTGATGAGAATAGTCTGCAACTTAAACTGAATTAATGTACAAATTGTCATATGTTGCTGTGTTGCTGAAAAGATGGAGCTTGCTGAATGATGCTGTAAAGGAATAATTCTAGAGATACTTTGACTATGCACAGAAACTACAAAGATACAATCCAAAGATAAAGACATAATTTATTCTTAAAGATGGAGCTGTTAAAGATAAATTCACAAAGGAACTTGAAGTCAAACAAGTAGAATTCAAGTTAGGGGAGGATTGTTGGGATATGAAAGTGCTGAACAGTTGAAGTGCTGAAGATTAATCAAAGTACTGCTAAATGATAAAGTCAAAGTACTGCATATGAAGTCAAAGTACTGCAAGATCAAAGAACTGTTTTATTCGTTTATAGAAAGTCTTGTAATTCTAGAATATTCTTTATTAGACTACTTGACGTACAAGGATACAATTTGTAAACCGACTAGGGTATCCTTGAGCCTATAAAAGGACCCCTAGATTGGCATAAGACGTACGTGATTTTATTAGAGTTTTAGAGAGAAGTTCGATATTATTAGAGTTGTTAAAGATCTGCATAATAAGCAGAGTTAGAATTATTAATAAAATCGTTCTAAGTTAAAGTTATTCTTCTTAGCTTTGTTAAGTAAATTCCGCATACTTAATAGAGTTTGCTCAGTGTTTCTTTGTTAATAACTTAGGATTTATCCGAGGTTATTAAACCTTAACAAGCTATTTAAGTTAGTTTGGTTAGAGTACATCGATCCAACAGAGTAAACCCTTGACCACCGCCCATCTGACGAACATTACCTCGATTCTGAACTTCAACACGTCCATTGTTAACAACAGCCTGATTCCTTGTGTTTGATGAGGTACGAATGCGATTGTTGGATTTGTTTGAGTATCGGCCGAAGGCTCTAGCAATCATGACAAACCCTTGCTGCAATGCATCAAAAGCTTTTGTATCCTCATTAGATTCACTTTAAAGTGCTTGATCATTGTTGTTGTTGTATGGAACCAATTGAGTTTCTTGAGATTGGTGCTGTGACGGATCATAAGGTGTTATCTTAGCAGATGGTTGAGCAGCGGGTTTTGGAGGGTTTGTGAATACAGTTTGTAAGGTCGGGAATTGAGGATAACAAGCTTGAGCCCACAATGCTAATTGTTGATTATCCGGAAGTGAAGGTGAAACAGGTTGTCCACGGACAACCCTTTCTTTGTCAACTTCTTTTTGGTGGGGCTTCAAATAGTCGTACAACAATCCGTATGTAGCATGATGAAGATTCTTAGCTTGACGGATGAAAATGACATACTTTTCCCAATCAGGACCAAGACTACTTAGGAACTTAGTGTTGACTGCAATTCTTGGCATGATGATGTTGTGTTTGTCCAAGTCATTGATGATGTCTGAGAAGCGATGATGATATGACTCTAATGTCTCTCCGCGTTCAATCATGAAGTGTTCATAAGCCAAGTAGATTTTGGATTCCATGTCTTCTTGATTGAGTTCAGTGCCTTCCATGAGAAGATGAATATGTTCCCACATTGCTTTAGCAGTCTTTTGAGCATCAACACTTCGAAGGATCGGATTGGGTAATCCCAAAAGGATGTATTGCATTGCTAGTTCATCGGCTTCAAAATGTAGAAGTTCATCAGCAGTGAGGTCATTAAGACTTGCAATGTTGGTGACATCACCTCTTGGTGGATTGGCATTTGGATCTCCGGGTGTAACGACAGTAGGCATCTGAAATGGACCTTCCATAATGACCTTCTTCAAGAACTTTCTATGTGGCTTCTTTAGATCACAGAACCTAAAGAACCTTATCACCCATTGATCATAGTTTCCGGGAGTGAGCATTGGAGGTCGATCAAGTGATCCAGCTTCATGTATGGATTGTTGGCTACTTAGAGCTTCTCACATCTTTCCAAACCAAGACGGTTCCTTCATAGTATTCCTGGACGGATGTTGATTGTGAATGTTTGTGTAAGGTTGTACTTGAAGACTAGAGGGTGGTTGAATCATTTGTGGTTGAATTTCTCCTGGAGTAAATTGTTGTTGAAATTGTTGTTGATAAACTTGTTGTTGTAGATTGAATTGTTGTTGTTGTGGACTGAGTTGTTGTTGTTGTTGTTGTTGTTGAGGATACACATGAGGAAAGTAGTTAGAGTATGGTGGTTGAGACATCTTGATAACTTGTGTTGTAAAATGGATCTTTGTAGTCGAATGAAACTTTGTTGATGAAGAGTCCTTAGGCGTAGAAACCAAGTTTAGGCAAAGAAACCTTATGCGTAGGAAAAACCAGCTTAGACAAAGAAACCTTATGCGTAAAAACACCAACTTACGCGTAAGAAGTGAACTTACGCGTAGGATTAAATTACGCGTAGGGTTGATGAAAGCTTAGCTTATGCGTAAACCAAAGGCTTAGTAGTAGAATGCTTATGCGTAAGAATTGCTTATGCGTAAGACAGAGCTTATGCGTAAAACAAAGCTTAGGCGTAAAGTGTAACACCCCAACCCGACGAGGGTAGAATTGTCACAGTCTGGTGTCATATCAGAACATACAAGTAAAAATTTTCAAGCGGAAGTCTTTAAATAGTAACGTACCAAGTCATAATAACAAAAGATTTACAAGGGAAATTACAAAATCCAATATGTCTAAAATAAAAGGAAATCTCCAAACAATAGCCCAACAAAATAAATCCAAATAATAAGGTATCTAGGGTTGGTCCACTCAAATAATCCAACTCTCAGCCCATCAAAGCCCATCTTCAAACCTAACACCTGCCGCAGGAAAAGAAATGCGGCTGAGCTTAAAAAGCCCAGTGAACAGATATAACAAAACGAAAGCTAAATAAAATCTGAAATGCGAATGAAACAAAGGAAACGGATAACAAAGTCGCAGCAAAATGAGAACAATGAGTCAATGAGGATCCTGCAGAACACAATTATACAGATATCCAAAACGAACAGATAACAAGGAGAACGAAGCAAAGCAAGGCATCGATGACATATGAACAAGCACGTACAAACCAGACATACAAGAACTGAAAAATAAGCAAACATAGCAGGCGTAGCATCCACACAACATATATGTCATACAATCAATTAAGGAAATCAGGAGACATACAAGCCAAATAAATGTCTACAGGAAAGCGGAAGCAATTAATTAATAAGTGAGCATGGCAATTCACACAGGTCAAAACCCTTAGTTGAAGACATAATCGGTATCATAACGGTAGTCAAAACATGGCAGTCACACGTAACAAGTAGGGATACAGTATGAACGCTGTAATTAAATGAATTAAATACATAGCAGGGCAATTAAACAAGTTAACAAGCTAGACTTCATAAGTTGAACCATTTACCCAATCAAACCATAGCATAAACAGAAATGCAAACATGGCAGGTCAACAATAAGCAGATAAGGATACCACGAATAGTCATAGTCCACGAGATTAAATCGAACGAGGTACAAAAGGTAAACAGACCAACAATTGACTGCACGCAAGCATGGTTGCCAGACAAATTAAAAGGATCACATAACAGTATGATAGCAAATCATCAGATGACCACAGGTAAATCTTATAATCGCATATTAATCATATCATAACAGTAGTCATATAAAACATGAATATCATAATCAAATCCAATAAACATATAATAACTCGGTACGTGAATGGAACGATAATCGGAATCAACGGAATGAGAGTGACATATCAAAGTAATGGAATATATATATCTTGGTAGTAGAGTGAGTCATATAAGGGTACACAGAATATGGTGCGTTGGGGAATGTAGAAGGTACAATATAGGTATCTCAAAAGTGTAAGGGTTATCAGAAATATACCCGAGCCCAGAAACATATCATATCATATCATATCATACGTAGCCATTGTATTCGGAGGGGTGACCTCGGAATACCATACATAATAGGAGGGGAGACCTCAGTAACAAATGGAGTAGCTAGCTCCCAAAAATGTGAAGACGCGGATTGCACCCGACATCATTCACCAAACAAAGCTCCAATCAGATCAAATCCCTCGAAACAAATCAAATCTAGGATGCATCCATACGCCCCCCAAAACATATAATGGCCAAATAATATACATATAGTGAGCTCATAATCATATCAAAATGGGGACGGTGTGCAACATCACTCGTGCACACTGGAGTCATGCCATTGGTGCATCAATGACACGGTCAGGTTACCTTCCTGACTAGGAAACAAATTTTGGCTCGGGTGTCAGACTGAAGGGTCAAAGCATATCATATCATAACATAAGGTTTCACATCATATTTCATATCAAAATTTCATATCAATGTTTCATATCCAAGGTTCATATCAAAGGTTCGTATCAAAGGTTCATATCAAAGAGAGCATAGCAAAGTCATAGGGAAGCCCTAATCATGAGGCTTAGAGTACAACGTAACAGTTCAAGCTAATATCGAAAGATGTATAAGAATCACGAGAAACCTTAGGAGATAAGGTCAGAATATCTGTACCTCAAACTGTAAAGCAATTCACCAAGAACACACAAGGAAAACAAGGGCTACTCCTTCCTCCGCGGATCTACATGAGTAATGATCGTTTAAGTTTTAGTAAACCATGTCATAGTTTTAGGATTAAAAAATATTCATACTTAGGGTTTCCTTCCATTTTTAATAACTTTCCATATTTAGTAAGTTGACCGAATGAGTAACTTCTAATAATTAAGTTTATTAAGTTACGTACTTCCCAAATTAGACGGCTATCCGAATTAAGTAACTTTTCAAATTAAGAAATTTCTATATTTAGTAAATTTTCATATTTAAGTAATCTTAATACTTTAGGGTTATCAATAGCAATTCAATAGACTTAAGGGTTTAATATAACAAATATCATATTTTAGATTCTTTAATAACTTATTAGTAAAATCCGGGGTTAATTATCAAATTTCTAAAACCTTAGGGTTTGCATGTGACAAGGTCCAAAGTTTAAGGTTTAAAGTGAAAGATTATTAAAAAAAAAAAAAAAAAAAAAAAAAAAAAAAAAAAAAAAAAACTACTATCACGTGAATTAAAGAATTTGCATGCATGTCTAACTTTATTACTCATATATTTAATCTTCCCAGATTTAAGAATCAAACAAAAGGATTAAGAAAGGTTTTGAATGGCTAAAATAAAAACGTATAAGACCCAAAACAGATACGTATTTGATCTATGTCTTCACGACTTTATGCGTCAAAAATCATCTCCATTCGAACCAATAGTTTACTAAGTATATTAGGCTGGTATTTCATTGTACTTCGTGCGACACATATCAAACAGTTCGAGATCCATTTTTAAGAATTATTAACGCCACAAATAACCAAGATGTACACACGTATATATTACTCGTTTTTCGCTTGGTACCATGATAATGAAATATGTAGATGGGTCGTACAAGATGAGTCGAAAGGATTCGAGACAAACATGATATATATTTTTTTATCACGATGGTATCATTTTATTAGTCGTAAAACAAATCCATTTGAAGCCTATTAAATCAGCCAATAACAAGTTTTTCGTATAGGATGTCATGAGTACTAGCGATATATATAGCTCAAGAATTACCTTCGGGTTAAACGAGTATGATCGAAACCAAAGCCAAGAACAGGAACATAACACGAGTAAGACCTCTCAACTCGAACACAAGATTCAACCATCCATGATCGAACCCACAACCAGCGTACAAGAGACGAACCAAGACCTCCAATCATGAACCATCCGACGTGAATACTCGCACTCGACACTCAAATAACTAGGCTGTTGGTTTTGAATGATGTAAAAGAATTGATAGGAATATCATACTGTTTCATGGACAAAACGTGTAAAGTGAGGTAATAGGGAATGTTGCGTTTTATTTTGGAAATGGTAAGGAGAGCAAATTATAAGTGATATTCGGTTTTGCATGTGAGTGGAATAAGTAGCTGGGTGCCGAAAATGTGGTGAGCTGTGACAACCCGTACTTTCAGGTCATTTCTCGACATAATTTATGCCTCATTATTTCAACATTTATCGTAAACTTGGTTTACGTGTTCCAAATTCGTGTAACCTTTATGGTTTAGCGGCGAATTCATGATTATAACATCACGTACATTTCATATGGACTAAAATTAGTCTACATTTCATTCACATCATTTGCATCACGTTAGTTCATTCATAACATTTCATTTCACATTTATCGCGTAATTTTTATATTTAATAAACGTTATCGCGTGAGTTATTATTTTGTATATTTAATCCGTTACTTTCAAAACTGATCCCGACATATTTTTATACTTACATTTAGTTATATAAACTATATTTTTAGTTTTCCTAGTGTTTCAAATTTATTTGGTACATAAATCGTTAAAGTTAAATTATTACGTCGTTTTTCTTAAAAATTATACGATAATTATTTATCACCCAAATTTCACAAGGAAAGTATTTTTACAATTTTTATTATCTCAATACATTCTATTTTGATCTATCAAAAACTTACTTGTACCAAAAAGCTACAATTATCTACACTTTACTTACATTTTCTTACAAATTACATAAATATTATACAAGTATACAAATCATATACAATTTAAAAAAAAATATATATATTTTGGTGACAAAAGTCCCCAAAAACCGGCCACAAGGATGGTTGGCAATTAATTATGCATGGTCTTGGATTGTTTGTGTTTGTACACTTCCATATAAGTCTTACTTACTAACTTTTTCATTCATTCAATTCACCAAAATTCACAAGTGTTAAAAATATTTCTCTCCTTGTTTCTCCTTCATCATAACCGGTTCTACATCAATAGAGCAAGGGATCAAAAAATTTCTCAAGATCAAGTGTTTATACAATCTAGTATATACTCTTTATATGGTTTTGAAATAAAAACCAAGAGTATTTAGGATTAATCCTTGTTACTTTCACCTCATCATATTTAATTGTAAGCTTGTTTCTTTCAATTTCATGTTTCCTTTTTCATTTCATATTCATCTTTTCATTTTTGGAGAAAGTATGCATGATATGTGATTTATACCATTTTATTTCATGATTTTAGAGTATATATACATATTTGGTCATCCTATAAATATTCCCATGGTATTCTTTGGTCTTGATGGTGATTAGGAACCCATGACACCCTAAGAAGGTGTATGGTAGGATTAGATTAGCTTTGGAGTTGATTTGAAGGGATTAGAATAGGTTTTGTCCGAGAAAAACTATTTTCGATAACTATAAAATTATGTTCTGTCCTTATTTCGATTTTCTGGAAAAACCGACAGATAGTACGAAACTTTGGCCTTGATATTTAGAAAATATACTTTAAAACGAATCCGTGGCCGCTTGAACGGAATAAAACGGACTTATAACGAAGAAGTTATGGATTTTACAAGTTTGACGACGAAATAAATAGTTTTCTGAAATTTCAGCTTTGCTGTTTTTACTTTGTTCGGGTCAAAAACGAGCCTTAAGCTTCACAAATTATTTCGATTTATCAAAAATATATTAGTTTACTTCGATACGAAGCTAAGGACGTATTATACGTAGAAAACGGATTTGAAACGACAAAGATATGCCCGTTTTTATAAACTTGCCGTAACTATTATTTTCTGAAAAACTATATTATTTTTACGTTACAAGTGTTACATTAGCTGTAACGACCATGTTTGCGGCAGTTTTTAACGAGGTTGTGAAACTTTTTGGAACGAAATGTCTTCTAGTAAAATCAAGTTCACCGGCCATATTTTTCAAAACAACAAGCTGTTTGAAAAGCGGAGTTACAGTAAATTAATTACGTATGTTCAAACTTGGCCGAAACTTATTTTTCTGCACAACAATTCAACAAAATCACCATCTTTAACCCTTATTATCCTTATGTTCAAGACCTTTTGGACGAAAACTCCTGAACTGAAACTTCTAGATATCGATACAAACTTTCCAAAACCGTCGAGTTCGTTCTCTAACGATCGACGTACACCGTTTTACGACTAGTTTTTCGGAGCCATTTTTGTTAATTTCAAGAAATTTCCGACGACATTGTTTTGCGACGAAAAGTGAAAATTTCACCATAAATCATTATAAAACCATTGTAGGATGACATTTTGATGTAAAAACTTGTAAAGTGCTTTTTGAATGGTCAAGACGTCAAAAGAGTATTTTTCGACGAAAAGTATTATTTTCAAAACTCGCAAATGGTATAAATAACATACGAAATGCATGCATAACATTACATTGCAACTCATGATATATCATATCATATCATTCGTAATAGGTCCCGGATAACGCATCACATTATACCTCAGTGTACTCACTCTTGTCATCTCATCAGTTTACCAAGTGAGTTTCGTAGCCCCTACCTTTATACGTTTTGAATTACTTTTGGGGGAGATACATGCTCAAACTGTTTTCTTTTACTTTCACAAGTACTTTAAACTATTACGGATTACCGTGAGTTTCATAGCCCCTGCTTTTACTTGTTTACATAACTGTTTTGGGGGAGATGCATGCTTAACTATTTTTCACAAGTACTTTAAACTATTACGGATTACCGTGAGTTTTCATAGCCCCATTTTCAATTATTTTGTACTATTTTGGGGGAGATACATGCTCAACTACTTGATTTTATTTTTCACAAGTACTTTATATTTTTAAGGATAACTCCTATCATGATTACATCATTTCAAAACCGAATGTTGTACTATATAAATTGTTCATGTTTGCGTGCTATAGTTATACGTCGAATAAAGTACTATATCAGTTGACTACTGATACATCGAGTTAGGTGCTATTGCTTATGTGCTATGGTTCTACGTCGTATAATGTTCTAAATCAGTTGACTACTGATACATTGAGTTAGGTGCTATGGATTATGTGCTATGGTTCTACGTCGTATAACGTTCTAAATCAGTTGACTACTGATACATTAGGTCTAGTCCTATTGATTAAGTGCTATTGTTCTACGTCGAGTTAGGTACTATTATGAATTCATTTGACATCATATGTTTGAACATAAACTATGCACACTTTGGCAGTGGGTTGTGAACACACAGGTTGCAAGTTTTGTATGGGCGGAACTTGGAACTGAGTGGATTTACGATGCCTTTGCTGCATAAACGATTTTAGAAGGCTTTACATTTCAAAACAAACTCTATGAACTCACTCAACCTTTGTGTTGACACTTTTTAGCATGTTTTTATCTCAGGTATCTAAGGCATTCACTTCATGGCATGCATTTGGACACATCATGGAGTCGCGTTGACGACACGTCTCACTTGGGTTTTACGTACTTTAAAACATCGTTTGAATTGTAACAAACTTATTTCCGCACAAGTTGATTTACATTTGGGACCTACTTTGTAAACTCTGATTATTTTATTAAATCAAACGATGTATTTTCCAAACGACACTTTAGGTCGTTCAATATAACTGTGATTGTGATGCTATGACAGTCAATCCCCAGGAATTCCATTCCGCTGCAAAACAGGTAATTTGGGGGTGTGACAGATTGGCATCAGAGCTTCAGTTATAGAGAACTAGGTTGCATCATTGACCCTAGACGATAACTACATCATCATAGCATCTCATCATTTCATCATAAGTGAATGTTCACTTTACATGCGGTTTTTACGTACATTTTCGAGTTATTTACTTTCATTTCATATCGATTGTCACATGAATGCCTTTAAATTCCCATTCCATTATTCTTTCTTCATACTCTAATGTGGAGAATTCCTTGTCAGTCCCTATCACAATTTCCACATCAATCGACTCATCACCGATAACGTTGAATGCCGAGATAAACCTTTATATAGGGCGAAATCACTCTCACTCCTTTGTTTCACCACTAACATGTCGAGTTACACGTTATTCACACACTAAGTCACTAAACCATCATACATTTGAAGCACTCACAACACCTCATAACCCATCTTTTCGGAAACCGACGATCATTTTTGAAACATAACCTCAAATTTATCATTTCTTATCACATTTCTTTGGAGCGTTTATTATTAACATCGGATTTTGCTACGTCTCACATCTCCTCTGGTTTTGAAGAAGATATGGCACCGAAGAAAGCCACACCTGTAATGACCCAAGCGGCTATTCAAAAGTTGGTAAGGGATAGTGTAGCAGAGGCATTAAGGATTGAAAGGGAAACGGTGGCTGCTGCTACTGCTGAGGCCGCGGCTGCTGCTGAAGCCGCAAGGCTTGCTACTACTACTGGAAATGTCGGAGGATCCGGAGTTAAGAAATGTTCGTACAAAGATTTCAAAAGTGGCGAACCCACCAAGTTTAGAGGGACGGAAGGAGCTACAGCAATGGTACGATGGTTTGAAAAGTTGGAATCCGTGTTTTTGCTTTGTAACTGTCCGGATGATAGTAAGGTCAAATTTGCTACGAGCACATTACTCGATGGAGCATTGTCTTGGTGGAATTCATACGCTCAACCGATTGGAATGGAGAATGCTTTCAAGCTCACGTGGAATGAATTCAAGAATCTGGTAACTAAGAAGTTTTGTCCTCGTACGGAAGTGAAAAAGTTGGAGACAGAATTCTATGAACTAATGACTATTGGGTACGATATTGACACTTACATTCGAAGGTTTCAAGAATTGGCCGTGTTATGCCCATCTATGGTTTCGGATAATGAGAAGCTACTGGAGGCTTTCATTGAAGGACTTCCCGAGATTATTCAAGGCGATGTGACTTCTTCTGACCCGCAAACGATTGAGGAAGCTATTCGATTGACTCAAAAGCTCATGGCCCAGGTAGTGAAGAGAGGCAAGTACACCAACACCAACCAAAACAACAACAACCCCAACAACCGCACCAACTACAACAATAACCAAAACAACAACGACAACGACGATAACCAAACCAACAACAACAAAAGAAAATGGGAAGACGACCAAGGAGGTTATAACAACAACAACCAAAACCGTAACACTAACCATCATCAACAACAGAATAGAAGACAAGAAGTCGCCAGGGTCTATGTTGCTGCACCAACAAGGGGAAGAGCTTATGCAGGAAACTTACCGCGATGCCACCAATGCACGCTACATCATAATGGTCCATGTGGTATATGTTTTAGCTGTCACAAAGTAGGACACCTTGCTAAGGACTGTAAGGGCAAGACCATAGTTACGTGCTTCAGATGTGGGGAACAAGGACACTATCAGAACCAATGTCCTCAAAACCAAGGTCAACAAGTCGAAGGTGCTCATGGGAATGTATATATGTTAGAAGGAGGAGGAGGAGCTCGTCAAGGTATCAACGACGCGGAAGACTGAAGAAATTCGGAAACTAACAGTCTTATTTCTCCTTATGTATTATGTCGTACTAAGTTCATGTTTTCCATCGTACCCGAATCTTTATAACCTAAGATGTATTTCTGTTTGATAAACCACTCGTTGTAAAATATTCTCATCTATCGTACTTTATTTTCTTTCTGATTTGTTATCATTTACGAGGATTTTAATTCTTTTTACTTTAACTATCATTTTAACGACACTTCTCCATGTCTTCTCTCCTCGATGTTCATCACAATTTTAACATCAGTTGACTCAACACCAAACAACATATGAGTCGATTAGTCCAAGCATTGCATAGTTACTCCTAAATTATACATAGCCTGATCACCTATGTCTAATTCAGGAAGAATCATGAAATGAAGGGAGTAGTAGGCTTATATGTGTAAGCAATTCCGTAATCGAGCCAAATTTTCAAAAGTCCTCCTTCAAACCAATTTAGCCTAATCTCATGACAGTTCTTGTTTGATGAGTTGTAAGATTAAGTGAAAATTGGTTGGTAAAAAGTCTTTTGAGGGTTTTGCTCAGAAATGGGAAAGTTTGCCACATCAAACCCTAAACCCGATAGACTAACACGAACTGAATTCAGGGACTGAATTCCTTTTTGGATGGGCGAATGTGACAACCCGTACTTTCAGGTCATTTCTCGACATAATTTATGCCTCATTATTTCAACATTTATCGTAAACTTGGTTTACGTGTTCCAAATTCGCGTAACCTTTATGGTTTAGCGGCGAATTCATGATTATAACATCACGTACATTTCATATGGACTAAGATTAGTCTACATTTCATTCACATCATTTGCATCACGTTAGTTCATTCATAACATTTCATTTCACATTTATCGCGTAATTTTTATATTTAATAAACGTTATCGCGTGAGTTATTATTTTGTATATTTAATCCGTTACTTTCAAAAATGATCCCGACATATTTTTATACTTACATTTAGTTATATAAACTATATTTTTAGTTTTCCTAGTGTTTCAAATTTATTTGGTACATAAATCGTTAAAGTTAAATTATTACGTCGTTTTTCTTAAAAATTATACGATAATTATTTATCACCCAAATTTCACAAGGAAAGTATTTTTACAATTTTTATCATCTCAATACATTCTATTTTGATCTATCAAAAACTTACTTGTACCAAAAAGCTACAATTATCTACACTTTACTTACATTTTCTTACAAATTACATAAATATTATACAAGTATACAAATCATATACAATTTAAAAAAATATATATATATTTTGGTGACAAAAGTCCCCAAAAACCGGCCACAAGGATGGTTGGCAATTAATTATGCATGGTCTTGGATTGTTTGTGTTTTTACACTTCCATATAAGTCTTACTTACTAGCTTTTTCATTCATTCAATTCACCAAAATTCACAAGTGTTAAAAATATTTCTCTCCTTGTTTCTCCTTCATCATAACCGGTTCTACATCAATAGAGCAAGGGATCAAAAATTTTCTCAAGATCAAGTGTTTATACAATCTAGTATATACTCTTTATATGGTTTTGAAATAAAAACCAATAGTATTTAGGATTAATCCTTGTTGCTTTCACCTCATCATATTCAATTGTAAGCTTGTTTCTTTCAATTTCATGTTTCCTTTTTCATTTCATATTCATCTTTTCATTTTTGGAGAAAGTATGCATGATATGTGATTTATACCATTTTATTTCATGATTTTAGAGTATATATACATATTTGGTCATCCTATAAATATTCCCATGGTATTCTTTGGTCTTGATGGTGATTAGGAACCCATGACACCCTAAGAAGGTGTATGGTAGGATTAGATTAGCTTTGGAGTTGATTTGAAGGGATTAGAATAGGTTTTGTCCGAGAAAAACTATTTTCGATAACTATAAAATTATGTTCTGTCCTTATTTCGATTTTCTGGAAAAACCGACAGATAGTACGAAACTTTGGCCTTGATATTTAGAAAATATACTTTAAAACGAATCCGTGGCCGCTTGAACGGAATAAAACGGACTTATAACGAAGAAGTTATGGATTTTACAAGTTTGACGACGAAATAAATAGTTTTCTGAAATTTCAGCTTTGCTGTTTTTACTTTGTTCGGGTCAAAAACGAGCCTTAAGCTTCACAAATTATTTCAACTTATCAAAAATATATTAGTTTACTTCGATACGAAGCTAAGGACGTATTATACGTAGAAAACGGATTTGAAACGACAAAGATATGCCCGTTTTTATAAACTTGCCGTAACTATTATTTTCTGAAAAACTATATTATTTTTACGTTACAAGTGTTACATTAGCTGTAACGACCATGTTTGCGGCAGTTTTTAACGAGGTTGTGAAACTTTTTGGAACGAAATGTCTTCTAGTAAAATCAAGTTCACCGGCCATATTTTTCAAAACAACAAGCTGTTTGAAAAGCGGAGTTACAGTAAATTAATTACGTATGTTCAAACTTGGCCGAAACTCATTTTTCTGCACAACAATTCAACAAAATCACCATCTTTAACCCTTATTATCCTTATGTTCAAGACCTTTTGGACGAAAACTCCTGAACTGAAACTTCTAGATATCGATACAAACTTTCCAAAACCGTCGAGTTCGTTCTCTAACGATCGACGTACACCGTTTTACGACTAGTTTTTCGGAGCCATTTTTGTTAATTTCAAGAAATTTCCGACAACATTATTTTGCGACGAAAAGTGAAAATTTCACCATAAATCATTATAAAACCATTGTAGGATGACATTTTGATGTAAAAACTTGTAAAGTGCTTTTTGAATGGTCAAGACGTCAAAAGAGTATTTTTCGACGAAAAGTATTATTTTCAAAACTCGCAAATGGTATAAATAACATACGAAATGCATGCATAACATTACATTGCAACTCATGATATATCATATCATATCATTCGTAATAGGTCCCGGATAACGCATCACATTATACCTCAGTGTACTCACTCTTGTCATCTCATCAGTTTACCAAGTGAGTTTCGTAGCCCCTACCTTTATACGTTTTGAATTACTTTTGGGGGAGATACATGCTCAAACTGTTTTCTTTTACTTTCACAAGTACTTTAAACTATTACGGATTACCATGAGTTTCATAGCCCCTGCTTTTACTTGTTTACATAACTGTTTTGGGGGAGATGCATGCTTAACTATTTTTCACAAGTACTTTAAACTATTACGGATTACCGTGAGTTTTCATAGCCCCATTTTCAATTATTTTGTACTATTTTGGGGGAGATACATGCTCAACTACTTGATTTTATTTTTCACAAGTACTTTATATTTTTAAGGATAACTCCTATCATGATTACATCATTTCAAAACCGAATGTTGTACTATATAAATTGTTCATGTTTGCGTGCTATAGTTATACGTCGAATAAAGTACTATATCAGTTGACTACTGATACGTCGAGTTAGGTGCTATTGCTTATGTGCTATGGTTCTACGTCGTATAATGTTCTAAATCAGTTGACTACTGATACATTGAGTTAGGTGCTATGGATTATGTGCTATGGTTCTACGTCGTATAACGTTCTAAATCAGTTGACTACTGATACATTAGGTCTAGTCCTATTTATTAAGTGCTATTGTTCTACGTCGAGTTAGGTACTATTGTGAATTCATTTGACATCATATGTTTGAACATAAACTATGCACACTTTGGCAGTGGGTTGTGAACACACAGGTTGCAAGTTTTGTATGGGCAGAACTTGGAACTGAGTGGATTTACGATGCCTTTGCTGCATAAACGATTTTGGAAGGCTTTACATTTCAAAACAAACTCTATGAACTCACTCAACCTTTGTGTTGACACTTTTTAGCATGTTTTTATCTCAGGTATCTAAGGCATTCACTTCATGGCATGCATTTGGACACATCATGGAGTCGCGTTGACGACGCGTCTCACTTGGGTTTTACGTACTTTAAAACATCGTTTGAATTGTAACAAACTTATTTCCGCACAAGTTGATTTACATTTGGGACCTACTTTGTAAACTCTGATTATTTTATTAAATCAAACGATGTATTTTCCAAACGACACTTTAGGTCGTTCAATATAACTGTGATTGTGATGCTATGACAGTCAATCCCCAGGAATTCCATTCCGCTGCAAAACAGGTAATTTGGGGGTGTGACATGAGCAAATCAAGGAAAGAAATATTTTAATTTTTCAAAATGATTTGAGCTCATCTCTTCTTATCACAAATTTACTTCCCAAGTATAGAAATCGTTTAATATGTGTTAATGGGAACAACAATTGGTGCGTGAGTTTAGGCCAAATTAGGGGGACAATTTTAATGATTTCCATTTAACAAGTGTATGATGAATTTAGACTTCTTTGAGTACAATTGCATTTGTTACATAATTTAATATGGTTTGGTACTTTAAAAAGTCATTTAGATGTGTAATATTTACTTTGTAGACATAAGTATAAGTCGGTTATTATTATCTTTCATAAGTTAGTTACGTACGAGTTAGGTTAGAACCGAATTCAAATGAGCTCGAAGTATTGAGCATATTTTACGTATTCAATAAATATTAAATCTGAGGGCATAATAGTCTTTTTACACGTTTACGATTTTTAGGGTTTTACAACTCTTCCCCTCTAAAAGAAAATTTTCGTCCTCGAAAATTGAAGTCGCAAGGGTACACAGAGATGTACGAGTTTAAGGCAGTCGTAGCAATCCATAGTTTCGCACAGATCATAACGATTCCGGTTCCAAAGCGTATAAAACTTATACATAACAGATGTCGATGCGAATCTCGTAAAGGGGTACAAAATTCTAAACGAACATGAGGAGTGCCAAATAACGGATATAGGTCATATTCCATTCACGTACCAACCCCAGGCATTTTCCAAGATGTCATATGATTCCAATAAGTTCAAATTATATGATCTCGGTATTATCACGTTGATCAGGCGTCATAATACTTGCATCACATAACAAGCCCTTATTGTCACCATATTCTGTCCCGAGTCATGACAAACCACATAGCCAATATCACACAAAACATATCACATACAAATAACAAGTAACATACCAAGGTAGACCAGATTCACATAAATGCAGCATATAATACCTCACACCAACTTACCATACCACAAAAGAAAAGAAGGCCACCAATGCACAAAACGGTCCCACATGACTCATTATTGTCGAACCAAAAGAAAAGCTGAGATATACCAGAATGCTAAACGATAAAACTTCACGATTCAAACCGAGTTCTGAACGAATCAAAGAAAAGTAATGCCGATCAAAATCAGGTAGCAAGATATCAAACCGCCTCAAAACGCGTGACAAATGAATCAGAGTAACAGAAGTCGCGCCCAAATCATATGAAGTAGATGAACCTTCTCAGCCACCGATTGAATCTCGTCTCCGTCCTTTGCGTCTTTGGTTGATCCGTCCAGCTTCCTCCAACAGCATCCTGATGTCTCCAGCAGCACGGCAGTCGGTTACGACTTCTGCTTCACGAACCTCTCCAGCTCAGAGACTGTTGCAGCAACGCAGGTTCGGCACCATCGTCTTCGGCTCCACGGGTAGTCTCCATCTAACGATCGACAAACGGATGTGCGAAAACAAAATAAACAAAATCAAATGCAAAGAGAAGGAGGCTAAACCAGTGAAGATAAACGAATATCAAAATCAAATCTGAACGACAATCAAAATAATCGGAGAAGATCAGAACAGACGGAAGCCTAGTGTCTACCCAGTCCTCACAGGTCAATCCTAAGGTCAACAAGACGATACCTGGATCTCTGATACCATAATTGTAACACCCCAACCCGACGAGGGTAGAATTGTCACAGTCTGGTGTCATATCAGAACATACAAGTAAAAATTTTCAAGCGGAAGTCTTTAAATAGTAACGTACCATGTCATAATAACAAAAGATTTACAAGGGAAATTACAAAATCCAATATGTCTAAAATAAAAGGAAATCTCCAAACAATAGCCCAACAAAATAAATCCAAATAATAAGGTATCTAGGGTTGGTCCACTCAAATAATCCAACTCTCAGCCCATCAAAGCCCATCTTCAAACCTAACACCTGCCGCAGGAAAAGAAATGCGGCTGAGCTTAAAAAGCCCAGTGAACAGATATAACAAAACGAAAGCTAAATAAAATCTGAAATGCGAAATGAAACAAAGGAAACGGATAACAAAGTCGCAGCAAAATGAGAACAATGAGTCAATGAGGATCCTGCAGAACACAATTATACAGATATCCAAAACGAACAGATAACAAGGAGAACGAAGCAAAGCAAGGCATCGATGACATATGAACAAGCACGTACAAACCAGACATACAAGAACTGAAACATAAGCAAACATAGCAGGCGTAGCATCCACACAACATATATGTCATACAATCAATTCAGGAAATCAGGAGACATACAAGCCAAATAAATGTCTACAGGAAAGCGGAAGCAATTAATTAATAAGTGAGCATGGCAATTCACACAGGTCAAAACCCTTAGTTGAAGACATAATCGGTATCATAACGGTAGTCAAAACATGGCAGTCACACGTAACAAGTAGGGATACAGTATGAACGCTGTAATTAAATGAATTAAATACATAGCAGGGCAATTAAACAAGTTAACAAGCTAGACTTCATAAGTTGAACCATTTACCCAATCAAACCATAGCATAAACAGAAATGCAAACATGGCAGGTCAACAATAAGCAGATAAGGATACCACGAATAGTCATAGTCCACGAGATTAAATCGAACGAGGTACAAAAGGTAAACAGACCAACAATTGACTGCACGCAAGCATGGTTGCCAGACAAATTAAAAGGATCACATAACAGTATGATAGCAAATCATCAGATGACCACAGGTAAATCTTATAATCGCATATTAATCATATCATAACAGTAGTCATATAAAACATGAATATCATAATCAAATCCAATAAACATATAATAACTCGGTACGTGAATGGAACGATAATCGGAATCAACGGAATGAGAGTGACAGATCAAAGTAATGGAATATATATATCTTGGTAGTAGAGTGAGTCATATAAGGGTACACAGAATATGGTGCGTTGGGGAATGTAGAAGGTACAATATAGGTATCTCAAAAGTGTAAGGGTTATCAGAAATATACCCGAGCCCAGAAACATATCATATCATATCATATCATACGTAGCCATTGTATTCGGAGGGGTGACCTCGGAATACCATACATAATAGGAGGGGAGACCTCAGTAACAAATGGAGTAGCTAGCTCCCAAAAATGTGAAGACGCGGATTGCACCCGACATCATTCACCAAACAAAGCTCCAATCAGATCAAATCCCTCGAAACAAATCAAATCTAGGATGCATCCATACGCCCCCCAAAACATATAATGGCCAAATCATATACATATAGTGAGCTCATAATCATATCAAAATGGGGACGGTGTGCAACATCACTCGTGCACACTGGAGTCATGCCATTGGTGCATCAATGACACGGTCAGGTTACCTTCCTGACTAGGAAACAAATTTTGGCTCGGGTGTCAGACTGAAGGGTCAAAGCATATCATATCATAACATAAGGTTTCACATCATATTTCATATCAAAATTTCATATCAATGTTTCATATCCAAGGTTCATATCAAAGGTTCGTATCAAAGGTTCATATCAAAGAGAGCATAGCAAAGTCATAGGGAAGCCCTAATCATGAGGCTTAGAGTACAACGTAACAGTTCAAGCTAATATCGAAAGATGTATAAGAATCACGAGAAACCTTAGGAGATAATGTCAGAATATCTGTACCTCAAACTGTAAAGCAATTCACCAAGAACACACAAGGAAAACAAGGGCTACTCCTTCCTCCGCGGATCTACATGAGTAATGATCGTTTAAGTTTTAGTAAACCATGTCATAGTTTTAGGATTAAAAAATATTCATACTTAGGGTTTCCTTCCATTTTTAATAACTTTCCATATTTAGTAAGTTGACCGAATGAGTAACTTCTAATAATTAAGTTTACTAAGTTACGTACTTCCCAAATTAGACGGCTATCCGAATTAAGTAACTTTTCAAATTAAGAAATTTCTATATTTAGTAAATTTTCATATTTAAGTAATCTTAATACTTTAGGGTTATCAATAGCAATTCAATAGACTTAAGGGTTTAATATAACAAATATCATATTTTAGATTCTTTAATAACTTATTAGTAAAATCCGGGGTTAATTATCAAATTTCTAAAACCTTAGGGTTTGCATGTGACAAGGTCCAAAGTTTAAGGTTTAAAGTGAAAGATTATTAAAAAAAAAAAAAAAAAAAAAAAAAAAAAAAAAAAAAAAAAACTACTATCACGTGAATTAAAGAATTTGCATGCATGTCTAACTTTATTACTCATATATTTAATCTTCCCAGATTTAAGAATCAAACAAAAGGATTAAGAAAGGTTTTGAATGGCTAAAATAAAAACGTATAAGACCCAAAACAGATACGTATTTGATCTATGTCTTCACGACTTTATGCGTCAAAAATCATCTCCATTCGAACCAATAGTTTACTAAGTATATTAGGCTGGTATTTCATTGTACTTCGTGCGACACATATCAAACAGTTCGAGATCCATTTTTAAGAATTATTAACGCCACAAATAACCAAGATGTACACACGTATATATTACTCGTTTTTCGCTTGGTACCATGATAATGAAATATGTAGATGGGTCGTACAAGATGAGTCGAAAGGATTCGAGACAAACATGATATATATTTTTTTATCACGATGGTATCATTTTATTAGTCGTAAAACAAATCCATTTGAAGCCTATTAAATCAGCCAATAACAAGTTTTTCGTATAGGATGTCATGAGTACTAGCGATATATATAGCTCAAGAATTACCTTCGGGTTAAACGAGTATGATCGAAACCAAAGCCAAGAACAGGAACATAACACGAGTAAGACCTCTCAACTCGAACACAAGATTCAACCATCCATGATCGAACCCACAACCAGCGTACAAGAGACGAACCAAGACCTCCAATCATGAACCATCCGACGTGAATACTCGCACTCGACACTCAAATAACTAGGCTGTTGGTTTTGAATGATGTAAAAGAATTGATAGGAATATCATACTGTTTCATGGACAAAACGTGTAAAGTGAGGTAATAGGGAATGTTGCGTTTTATTTTGGAAATGGTAAGGAGAGCAAATTATAAGTGATATTCGGTTTTGCATGTGAGTGGAATAAGTAGCTGGGTGCCGAAAATGTGGTGAGCAAATCAAGGAAAGAAATATTTTAATTTTTCAAAATGATTTGAGCTCATCTCTTCTTATCACAAATTTACTTCCCAAGTATAGAAATCGTTTAATATGTGTTAATGGGAACAGCAATTGGTGCGTGAGTTTAGGCCAAATTAGGGGGACAATTTTAATGATTTCCATTTAACAAGTGTATGATGAATTTAGACTTCTTTGAGTACAATTGCATTTGTTACATAATTTAATATGGTTTGGTACTTTAAAAAGTCATTTAGATGTGTAATATTTACTTTGTAGACATAAGTATAAGTCGGTTATTATTATCTTTCATAAGTTAGTTACGTACGAGTTAGGTTAGAACCGAATTCAAATGAGCTCGAAGTATTGAGCATATTTTACGTATTCAATAAATATTAAATCTGAGGGCATAATAGTCTTTTTACACGTTTACGATTTTTAGGGTTTTACATAAAGATTCTACGCGTAAGTTTTAGCTTAAGCGTAAAACTAGGGTTTTGCCCAAAAATCCTTTACACTTATTCCAGTGCAAAAGATATCCAAAGTCGAAGTGTTTTCAGGCTTATCCAAGCAAGAAAACACTGAGTAAACCAAGAACACTGAAGATCAAACCTTATGAAGCTTACGCGTAACTTTAGGGTTTCTTATGCGTAAAAATTAACCAAAACTGATTTTCAGCCCAAAGTGTTGCTAAACCAGATTTTTGTGATGAAACAGCTTCAATATCACCAAAATAACACAAAAGTGTGAAACTTGATGATCCAAAACTTTTATACACCTTACGCATAGAAATATCCACACGATTAAAACCAAGTTTAAAAACTATGAAATACACGTAAAGTTGCAAACTTTTTGCCAAAAACTTAAACTTTAACACTAAATAACCTTTAAAGTAAAAGAATCTTGAGTTTTAAAGTGTAAAAATTTGAGCTTTTTGCGTATGAAAGTTTCTAAACCGAGAACTTTACGCGTAACTCACAATACTTCAAAAACAAAACCGTTCACCCAACTATTTGGCGATTGATACCACTGTTAGGTTCCCATTTATGTAACACAAGCATCAATAGAAGAAATAAGATGAAAGAATGGATCAGATGAACACACACACTTATGCGTAAGATATGAGAGAAAGGTTTATGCTTAGGATAAATGTAAATGTGAACAACCAACTCCCAAATGGGAGTTTACAAGATTATTTATAGGAGGGAACTAGGGCAACACACCAAGTTCCCATCATTTCCTTATTGGGCTTTGCATAGGCTCATGGGCTTTCTACATGAGCCTAGCCTTGATTACTAACATAAAAGCCATAATTAAGCTAACTATTACATATTAATTACTAACACTTGAATTCAAGTTTAGGAGTGATTCCAACATTTATGAAAACGAAACTCATGAGATTTAGGCACAACTCATCAAAGGGAGGCATATTACACTCACACGAATTCCTTTAACACTACACCGTGAATTTTGGGATGGCTAAAAATTTTGGGTCGAAAATGTCGTCCTAAACAGCAGCCATGGCCCACCAATTTTCAACCAAAATGGCAGTAAAAAAAACCTTTAATTTTGTGCAATTTGGGACGACAATATTGTGCCATTAATTTTTTTTTAAATAAATTTATTATATTTTGCGGAAATAAAAATATCCCGCCAAGATATTGAGTCCCGCCAAACACATTGGGACGACAATGTCGTGCCAAAGTGATTTTTTTTATTTTTTTTTTAATAAATTTACTACATTATATTTATAATAAAAACACTTTAAGACGCCAATGTCGTACCAAAGTGTTTTTTTTTAAATAAATTTACTATATTATATTTATAACAAAAACACTTTATGACGACAATGTCGTACCAAAGTAGTTTTTTTTTTTTTTTTTTTTTTAAATTTACTGCATTTTATTTTAAAAATTTTATATATATTTCGTTTGCTAATAGTTTTCCGCCAATATTTTTACCGGCAAAATATTACCGCTAATAGTGTTCCGCCATTATTTTTCCCGCCAAATTGCAACTTTATATATCCCGCAAAGTTTTCCTTATATATCCCTACGAAACACAAATAACCCAATAGTCAATTTCCACAAAACACACGTAACAATATAATGGCTGATTACACGCTGAAAAAAGAATGGTCACTGGTTTTTAAATTACGATTTCTTATTTATTTAAAAAAAGTTTTTTTTTTCAAAAAAAAAAAAAAAAAAAGAAAAAAAAGGGGGGTTTTGGGACGATTGTATCGTCCCTTATTTCCTCGTCTCACTTTTTTTTCTCGTTGATTTTCTTGTAGGGCCCACCAAACTGTCGTCCCAAACTTACAAAGGAATGTCGTGTCAAATTTTTTTGGGTCAAACGAAAAGGCACGACATGTCGTGCCATATTGCTTTTGGGTCGACTGCCTTTGTAACTTTGGGACGAGATTGTAGTCCCAAAGTGTTGATTTTTTTGTAGTGATATAAGGAAACAAGCTCAAACTAGCATAAATACTTACAAACAGTAGATACGGAGTAAACGATACATGGACAATAGAAGAGAGTTCTTGAACATCATTTATTTTTTAACGTTTCGTTATAGAACAGTTATAACTATTTTGTGACGGCTTATAGAACTTAAAACCTATGGACGTCTTGTAGTTTTTGGTGGCCCTGTGCCATAAATTAAAATAAAGCCCCTTAAAAAAAACATAAAAATCTTTAATATATGTAAACTCAGTGAACATGAAAATAGGCCACAATGACATAAACAAACTTACCCAATAAACCACTAAACATTGTAATTATGATGTGTCGTAATTAAGATATGAGTAGTGATTGGGAGGCCTAAAAGATATGCCTAAACCTGCGTGGCATCATCCTGATGGCTGCAGTCAGGGGGACCCACTTTTTCACAAACCATCAGGATCATGTCACGTATGTTTAGACATGTTTTTAGACACATAATTAGGTCTCCAAATCATTTTCCTTAAGATATATCGTTCAATATGATATCACGTATAAAGATTTAAGTAACATAGTAGTAGCATTAAATCAAAATGGACTTATGCATTTTTTTACCCACTAAATTGCATTTAACATTTTAACTTGTGGTTATTAATGTGCATAGCTACAATCATTAAGGTAGTAAAATGACAATCACTTGTAACTTGTAAAGCCCAAAACGTTAACCAAATTGTATATTTTATCAACTTTTAATATGGAGATTCTTTAATAAGAATTCGTTATACGCATGACTTTTTATGGAATATGAGTCTCATATATTTATTAATGCATTAAATCACCTTCGCAAAATGTGGCCATACATCATTGGTGGCCCTGTGCTTTTCAGGTTGCACTTGCCAAGAACTGGCCTTGTCAAAACCATTATGCAATATAACCATTCTTGTTTGAAGGTAAATACTATTATATTACATTATGTATCATTCATCTTGTAACCAACACACGCTATTCCTAACTTAAACCGACAAGCAATTGACCAGAATACCCTCGATAAAAAGCCAATAATTACATAAATATTTTAATCATCTCTAAATCCTAAAACTTAGTTTTGGGCCTTCTTTGATACCATTTCAGCTTCTTTTGCCCTATCCAATTCTGCCTGTCTTGTTCTCCACCTAAAAAAAGTCCCAAACACTTCCTCAACTTCTTCAAGGTTTTTACCTTGTGTCTCGGGGTACAGGGTATAAAAGAACACGAACCCCACAACGGCTAAACCCGTAAATAAAAAGAAGGCTCCACCAATCGTAATCGCTTCATATAGGGATATAAATGTCATTCCAATCACCCCACTCACAATTCTATTCGTTGCCACACCCATACTACATCCTTGGGCCCGCAACCTCAGTGGAAAAATCTCCGAGCTGTAGACCCAGGGGATCGGGCCCATCCCAATCGAAAAGAACGCCACAAAGGATAAAATTGTGGCGATACAAAGTGCTATAGCCCATTCTATCTTATGATCGGAATGGTCTATGATAGTCAGCCCGATCCCAAGGCTCATTAACGATAAGATCATACCAGCTACACTAGATAATAGAAGTGGTCGACGTCCAACCTTATCTAGTAAAAACGTCGCCACTAAAATAAAGATAGTCTTCACGAAACCAACGGCTATGGTTGCTAATAGCTTTGGTGTATCCTTAACAATCCCTGCCTTTTCAAAGATTCTCGGGCTATACAACACAACAGCATCTATTCCACTTGCTTGTTGGAAGAAATGAATACCAATGGCTGCCATCAAAATATGGCGAACTGTGGGTGTTGGATGGATGAGCAACTCCTTCCATATGCCCTCACCATGGCTATCTTTTGACACTTGGACAATATCGTCATTGCAGTCTTCAGGTATGCCAGCAGCTGCCTTGATGTCAGCTAACCGAAGCCTTGATTCTTCTAAGCTATCAGATGTTTTATCAAGGACAGTTTTGGCATCACCTAGTCGACCTTGCATGACAAGCCAACGAGGTGACTCAGGCATGCCTAAGACACCTAAGGCTAGGAATATAGAAGGGATAGCTCCGATTCCTAACATAAATCGCCATCCCAAGTGGAGTGGGAGCTTTGAGAATGCGAAGTTTGATACAAAACCAAGCAATACTCCTGTAAAGAAAACCAATGCTCAGAACACAATTTACAAGACATCTCGTATATATAAATAGTTCAACATAAACTTAAAAATGAGTTTGGACAAAGTTATTGTATTTTGATAAAGAAAACTAAAATAATTCTTTAAGGTGTTTGGTCACGTTTTTTTCAAGAGTTATGTGATTCTTTTCTTTTCTTGAGGTTGTATAACTTATTCAATCAAAAAGCTAATTTGTGTGACTCTTATTCGAATTTTTTTCAAATGGCACATGGTTGTTCTTAACTGAAATCTATGAAAAAACCTTCTTTTTGAAACAAATAAAAAGACCTCACAATTATGATTTTTTTTAAGAGGCTATAACATTAGTCTGATAAGTTAACTAATATCATGTAATACAATATATAAAAAGATGCATGCTTACCAGCATTAATAAACACTTCAGGAAATGAAGTCAAAAAGCCACGAGCAGAAGCTGGTGAGACTTCAGCAGTATACACTGGAGCTATCATAAGTGCGTATCCAACACCAATACCAGCCACAAAACGACCAAACATGAGAAAAGTATAGTTTGTAGCAAACCCCATTAAGATTGCACCAATAAAGAATATAACTCCTGCTAAAACAATCGTGTAACGACGACCGATCCAGTCTGAAGTTCTCCCAGCTGCTGCAGACCCGACTAATGAGTATATGTTAATAATACCGACAAGTATCTCGATTTGAGTATTGCTACAACCAAGATCTTTTTGTATGTAGATTTGTGCCCCACTCAATACCCCAATATCTGTCATAAAATATTGTCGATTATCAACGTTTTACGAATATATATATATATTCCAAAGATGTCACATGTACGTATTATCTAACACTAGCTTGTATTGTTTTTTTAATGTAAAATTAAGAATTTCACAATATACACATTATAAATATCTAAATTATTTCAAGACTTGAACCCACAATCACTTGACTAGAGTATCTTAAAAATATCGCTAACTACACGCAATTTGGTAGCACTTGTATTATTGTATGTTGATATGCTTAAATGCTAAGTTGCCTACATATATTTCAATGACAGTCGAGAAAAAAATTACTATATTTTGAGATCTTGCAAGACTGTTGTTGTTGGTTGGGATTTTAATAGTTTAATATATAGATTTGAGCATAACCGAAGATTACGAAATATGTTTTTTTAAATTAAAGGTAGGTATTTTTACTTGAGAAAAGTTGTTTGAGGAAAAATGTCGTGCGACACACGAAGTTTTGTTTTATGTTGGAAAGCATGTTTCGTGTGGGGGATGTAACAGCAATGGTCCTTAATTTTATGAATAGTTACCATGATGCATGGATTTTTGTACTGTCTTATTGATAATATGACTTGTACTGTGTAACTAGCTAGTACAATCCATACTTGTTTAAAAGTTTTAAATGAGCAAATAAATGTTTTGTGACTTTAAGGAGATGTTATAATTTCAAAACAAGCCGGAAATAAAGAAATCAAGTTGCTAAATTACCATAACCAAGTAGGACAGAAGTCATGGAAGCCAACATAGCACAAGCAAAAGCATACTTGTTCCTCTTAGGTGCTTTTGGTGGATCAAAGTCCGCGAGTTCTTTGGTCTTACTAGAAACACCGTTTTCTTCTGGTTTCTGGTCAGCCATGGTGGTGATGTAGCGTTAAAAGCGGGTGTTTAGTAACAAGACATGAAAATAGATACCTTAGAGTTATATGTTTGTTAGTGAGTTGTGGTTAGTAACTAGTAAGTATAGATGTTGAGTGGTATATATAGAGTAGTGTGTGTGGACTACCCCGGTACTATCGGCCTACTCATATCCTCCAATCCTGCCCACAAAGTCAATGGGTCATCTTCTTGGCCAGTTGAGTTAATTGTTGCAGACAATAATATTTTTAATTGGTGGAATGCTAGACTCACAAAAACAAATCCACAAAACTATTCACAAAAGTAGGAGTCAGTCCCTAATTTTTTATTTTTTTTTTAGTTTTTCTCTTATTTCTCTAATTAAACCAATTATAGTGACACGTCTTTTTGTGGATGGTTACGTGAATTTATTTTTGTGTAATGCATTTCCCTTTTAATTATTGTTGCACACAATAATATTTTTAATTCACATTAATCAAACTCGTAAATTAACATAAATAAATCTGATTTTTAATTCAATAAACTCAAAGTTTTCTTTTATAATAATGTTAAACCTTGCCCTTAGGGCACCCGTTAGATAATCCCATAAAGTTAATATTTAATTTGACACCAATTATATCTTGTAATATTTATTGTCGGGAGCACGTAAAATTATATCAGAAGTAACATAATCTTATCATAGATGTCAAGTAGTTTGTGTTGGCGAGTTGAAATCCAATGAGAACTTGGCCCGATCAGTTAATTCTGCCGAAAAGTTTAGACCTAACGCTAACATGTTTGTCACATGGGTTAATTGTGTTGGACAGTTGAAAGCGTTGAATTTTTTGAATCTTACAGTAATAAACCAATAATTCATCAATGATGAGCGGCACAACCTTTAACCTACCAAGTTTCAGCCGTAGATTAACTGGTTTTAAACCAAAAACAGCGATTAGCTTTCATTTTTTCAATTTTTATTTATGCATTTATGAAAACAAAACTCATTTGACTGAGGCACAACTCATCAAAGGGAGACATATTACACTCAAAGGACCTCATTTTAGGAAACAAGAATATCAAACTAGCATAAATACTTACAAACATTAGATAAGGAGTAAACAATACATGGACAATAGAATAAAGTTCTTGAACATCATTTATTTTTTTAACGTTTAGTTATGGAACAGTTATAACCATTTCGTGACGTCTGATAGAACTTAAAACCATTATGAATATAACCATTCTAGTTTGAAGGTAGTATTATTACATTATATATCATTCATCTTATAGCAAACACAAACTTCTCCTAACTTGAACCGACAAGTAAATGACTAGAATACCCTTGATAAAAAAAAGACAATAATCACATACATATTTTAGCCATCTCTGATTCCTAAAACTTAGTTTTGGGCATTCTTTGATACCATTTCAGCCTCTTTTGCCCTATCCAATTCTGCCTGTCTTGTTCTCCACCTAAAGAAAGTCCCAAACACTTCCTCAACTTCTTCAAGGTTTTTACCTTGTGTCTCGGGGTACAGGGTATAAAAGAACACGAACCCCACAACGGCTACACCCGCAAATAAAAAAAATGCCCCACCAATCGTAATCGCTTTGTAAAGGGATAAAAATGTCATTGAAATCACCCCACTCACAATTCTATTCATTGCCACACCCATACTACATCCTTGGGCCCGCAACCTTAGTGGAAAGATCTCTGAGCTGTATACCCAAGTGATCGGGCCCATCCCAATCGAAAAGAACGCCACATAGGATAAAATTGTGGCGATACAAAGCGTTATAGCCCATTCTATCTTGTGATCAGAATGGTCTATGATAGTTAGTCCGATCCCAAGGCCCATTAACGATAAGATCATACCAGCTACACTAGATAAGAGAAGTGGCCGACGTCCAACCTTATCTAGAAAAAATGTCGCCACTAGAATAAAGATTGTTTTCACGAAACCAACAGCTATGGTTGCTAGTAGCTTTGGCGTATTCCTTTTAATCCCTGCCTTTTCAAAGATTCTCGGGCTGTACAACACAACAGCATCTATTCCACTTGCTTGTTGGAAGAAATGAATACCAATGGCTGCAATCAAAATATGGCGAACTGTGGGTGTTGGATGGATGAGCAACTCCTTCCATATTCCCTCACCATGGCTAGCTTTTGACACTTGGACAATATCGTCATTGCAATCTTCAGGTATGCCCGCAGCTGCCTTGATGTCAGCTAACCGAAGCCTAGATTCTTCTAAGCTATCAGATGTTTTATCAAGGACAGTTTTGGCCTCACCTAGTCGACCTTGCATGACCAGCCAACGAGGTGACTCAGGCATGCCTAAGACACCTAAGGCTAGGAATATCGATGGGATAGCTCCGATTCCTAACATGAATCGCCATCCTAAGTGCTCTGGAAGCTTTGAGAATGCGTAGTTTGATACATAACCAAGCAATATTCCTGCAAAAAAAGACCAATGCTCATAACACATTTACAAGACATCTCATATACTAAAAGTCGTATAAACTTTTTTATTTATAGTAATAGTTCTTTAGTTACAAGATGTATTAATATTAACGAATGCTTATAAATAGTTCAAGATAAACTTAAAATGAGTTTGGACAAGGTTACTGTATTTTGGTAAAGAAAACCAACTAAAATAATCCTTTAAGGTGTTTGGTCACGTTTTTTTTCCAAGACTTATGCAGAACTTTTTATTTTTTATTTATTTATTTATTTATTTTATTTTTTAAATTAAGTAACAAAATAAATCTCTTTTCTTGAGGTTGTTTAACTTATCCAATCAAAAAGTTATTTTGTGTGACTCTTATTAGTTATTACCAAATACATAACACTATCATTTAAAATATGTAGGATTAAATTATTTAGCATCCTAATGCCACATACTTGTTCCTAACTGAAATATTTTCAAATTACTTCTTAAATGTCAGAAAAAAATACCTTCTTTTTCAAACAATAAAAAGACCTCACCGGGTCGATAATTATGATACTATTATTTTTAAGAGACTATAACATTAGTCTGATAAGTTAACTAATAATCATATACAGTATATAAAAAGATGCATGCTTACCAGCATTAATAAACACTTCAGGAAATGAAGTCAAAAAGCCACGAGCAGAAGCTGGTGAGACTTCAGCAGTATACACTGGAGCAATCATAAGTGCATATCCAACACCAATACCAGCAACAAAACGACCAAACATGAGAAAAGTATAGTTTGTAGCAAACCCCATTAAGATTGCACCAGTAAAGAATATAACTCCTGCCACAACAATCGTGTAACGACGACCGATCCAGTCTGAAGTTCTCCCAGCTGCTGCTGACCCGACTAATGAGTATAAGTTGAGAATACCCACAAGTATCTCGATTTGAGTGTCGTTACAATCAAGATCTGATTTTATGAAGATTTGTGCCCCACTCATTACACCAATATCTGTCATAGAATATTGTCGGTTATCAACGTTTTTGGAAGAACATGTTAGAAAAATAAATTATTTAGCGCTAGCTTGTATTGTTTTGTTCAAGTAAAATTAACAATTTCTCAGTATATGCATTATAAATATTTGAATTGTTTAGACAATCACTTGATTTAATGCCAACATATATTTCAATGACAGTCGAGAAAAAATATTATATTTTGAGACCTTGAAAGACTGTTGTTGGCCGGTTGGGATTTTAATAGTTTTAATTAAAGGTAGGTATTTTACTTGAGAAATGTTGTTTGAGGAAAAAGGTCGTGCGACACGCGAAGTTTTGTTGGTCAGAACTTTCGTTTTATGTTGGAAAACATGTTTCGTACGTGTGGGATGTAATAGCAATGTTCCTTAATTTAATGAATAGTTACCATGACGCATGGACTTTTGTACCGTTTTATCGATGGTATGACTTGTACTGAGTAACTAGCTAGTACAATACATACTTGTTTAAAAGCTTTAAATGAGCAAATAAATGTTTTGTGACTTTAAGGAGATGTTATAATTTCAAAACAAGCCGGAAATAAAGAAATCAAGTTGCTAACTTAATTACCATAACCAAGCAGGACCGAAGTCATAGAAGCCAACATAGCACAAGCAAAAGCATACTTGTTCCTCTTAGGTGCTTTTGGTGGATCAAAGTCCGCGAGTTCTTTGGTCTTACTAGAAAGACCGTTTTCTTCGGGTTTGTGGTCAGCCATGGTGGTGATTTAGCGTTGAAGTGGCGGTAGGCCAAGCGAGAAAAGCTGGTGTTTAGTAACAAGACATGAAAATAGATATCTTAGAGTAATATGTTTGTTTTTGAGTTGTGGTCAGTTAGTATAGATGAATGGTATATATAGATCGAGTAGTGTGGACTACCCAATAATATTGGCCACAACCCATACCCTCCAATCCTACCCACAAAGTCAATGAGTCATCTTCTTGGCCAGTTGAGTTGATTGTTACACAAAATAATATTTAGACATGTACCCCCATGTGCTTGTAATTAGGTTTGATTGTCTGTTAATTAAGATTTAAATATCATTTTCACATAGAAAGATAACATTTAACTTGACACCAATTATATCTTGTGCTAATTATATTTATTTGTAGGGATAACGTAAATCTAGATCAGAAGTAACATAATCTTATCATAGTGGTATAGTTTGAGTTGGTGAGTTGAAATCCAAGGGGAACTTGGCCCGATCAGTTAACTGTGCCGAAAAGTTTAGATCTAACGCTAACATGTTTATCACATAGGTTAATTGTGTTGGACAGTTGAATTAAAGTCTTGAATTTGAATCTTAAAGTAATAAACTAATAATTCATCAATGATATGATGAGCAACACAACGTTTAACCTACCACACTTATTGAGTTTCAGCAGTAGATTAACTAGTTTTAAACCAAAAGCAGAAATTAGCTTTCATTTTTTCAGTGTTGTTATGCCTTTATGAAAACGAAACTCATAAGACTGAGGCACAACTCAATAAAGGGAGGCATATTACAGTTACACGACTTCCTTTAAGGAAACAAGAATATCAAACTAGCATAAATACTTACAAACATTAGATATGGAGTAAACGATACATGAACAACAGAACAAAGTTCTTGAACATCATTTATTTATTTAACATTACTCATTTGAATAGTTATAACCATTTTGTGACGGCTTATAGAACTCAAAATCATTATGCAATATAACCCATTCTTGTTAGAAGGTAAATACTATTACATATATATCATTCGTCTTGTAACCAATACAAACTTCTCCTAACTTAAACCGACAAGTAATTGACCAGAATTCCCTCGATAAAAGCCAATAATATACATATTTTAGCCATCTCTAAATCCTAAAACTTAGTTTTGGGCCTTCTTGGATGCCATTTCAGCCTCTTTTGTCCTATCCAATTCTGCCTGTCTCGTTCTCCACCTAAAGAAAGTCCCAAACACTTGCTCAACTTCTTCAAGGTTTTTACCTTGTGTCTCGGGGTACAGGGTATAAAAGAACACGAACCCCACAACGGCTACACCCGCAAATAAAAAAAAGGCCCCACCAATCGTAATCGCTTTGTAAAGGGATAAAAATGTCATTCCAATCACCCCACTCACAATTCTATTCACTGCCACACCCATACTACATCCTTGGGCCCGCAACCTCAGTGGAAAAATCTCTGAGCTGTAGACCCAAGTGATCGGGCCCATCCCAATCGAAAAGAACGCCACATAGGATAAAATTGTGGCAATACAAAGCGCTATAGCCCATTCTATCTTATGGTCAGATTGGTCTATGATAGTCAACCCGATCCCAAGGCCCATTAACGATAAGATCATACCAGCTACACTAGATAATAGAAGTGGTCGACGTCCAACCTTATCTAGAAAAAACGTCGCCACTAGAATAAAGATAGTTTTCACGAAACCAACAGCTATGGTTGCTAGTAGCTTTGGTGTATCCTTAGCAATCCCTGCCTTTTCAAAGATTCGCGTGCTATACAACACAACAGCATCTATTCCACTTGCTTGTTGGAAGAAATGAATACCAATGGCTGCCATCAAAATATGGCGAACTGTGGGTGTTGGATGGATGAGCAACTCCTTCCATATGCCCTCACCATGGCTGTCTTTTGACACTTGGACAATATTGTCATCGCAATCTTCAGGTATGCCAGCAGCTGCCTTAATGTCAGCTAACCGAAGCCTAGATTCTTCTAAGCTATCAGAAGTTTTATCAAGGACAGTTTTGGCATCACCTAGTCGACCTTGCATGACAAGCCAACGAGGTGACTCAGGCATGCCTAAGACACCTAACGCTAGGAATATCGAAGGGAGAGCTCCGATTCCTAACATAAATCGCCATCCTAAGTGGAGTGGGAGCTTTGAGAATGCGTAGTTTGATATATAACCAAGCAATATTCCTGTAAAATAAAAATAAAAAAAAAAAAAAAAAAAAAACCAATGTTCAGAACACAATTTACAAGATATCTCGTATACTAAAAGTCGTATAAATTTTTGTATTTATTGTAATAGTTTTTTAGTTACAAGATGTATTAATATAACGAATACTTATAAATAGTTCAACATAAACCTAAATTGAGTTTTGGACAAAGTTACTGTATTGATAAAGAAAATTAACTAAAATAATCCTTTAAGGTGTTTGGTCACGTTTTTTTTTTCAAGACTTATGCAGATTGTATTTTTTTTCCCCTTTTTTAAAATAAGGTAACAAAATAAATCTCTTTTCTTGAGGTTGTATAACTTATTCAAACAAAAAGCTAATTTGTGTGACTCTTATTCGAATTTTTTCCAAATGGCACATGGTTGTTCTTAACTGAAATCTCTGAAAAAACTTTCTTTTTCAAACAAATAAAAAGACCTCACAATTATGATTTTTTTAAGAGGCTATAACATTTGTTTGATAAGTTAACTAATAATCATGTATATACAAAGATGCATGCTTACCAGCATTAATAAACACTTCAGGAAATGAAGTCAAAAAGCCACGAGCAGAAGCTGGTGAGACTTCAGCAGTATACACTGGAGCTATCATAAGTGCGTATCCAACACCAATACCAGCCACAAAACGACCAAACATGAGAAAAGTATAGTTTGTAGCAAACCCCATTAAAATTGCACCAATAAAGAATATAACTCCTGCTAAAACAATCGTGTAACGACGACCGATCCAGTCTGAAGTTCTCCCAGCTGCTGCTGACCCGACTAAACAGTATATGTTAAGAATACCGACAAGTATCTGGATTTGATTGTCGCTACAATCAAGATCTCTCTTTATGTAGATTTGTGCCCCACTCATTACACCAATATCTGTCATAGAATATTGTCGGTTATCAACGTTTTACGAAAATATATATTCCAAAGATGTCATATGTACATACTAGCTTGTATTATTTTTTAACTAATTTAAAATTAACAATCTCACAATATACACATTATAAATATCTGAATTATTTCAAGATTTGAACCGATGATCACTTGACTAGAGTATCTTAAAAATATCGCTAACCACAAGCAATTTGGTACGTAGCACTTGTATTATTGTACTGTGTTATAATATAATAAAATGCCAACATATATATATATATTGCAATGACAGTCGAGAAAAAATAATATATTTTGAGATCTGGAAAGACTGTTGTTGGCCGGTTGGGATTAATTATAATAGTTTAATATATAGATTTGAGTATAACTGAAGATTAGAAAATATGTTTTTTTTAAATTAAAGGTAGGTGTTTTACTTGAGAAATTCTGTTTGAGGAAAAAGGTCGTGCGACACGCGAAGTTTTGTTGATCAGAACTTTCGTTTTATGTTGGAAAACATGTTTCGTACGTGTGGGATGTAATAGCAATGTTCCTTAATTTAATGAATAGTTACCATGATGCATGGATTTTTGTACCGTTTTATTGATGGTATGACTTGTACTGAGTAACTAGCTAGTACAATACATGTTTAAAAGCTTTAAATGAGCAAATAAATGTTTCGTGACTTGGAGATGTTATAATTTCAAATTAAAACAAGCTGGAAATAAAGAAATCAAGTTGCTAACTTACCATAACCAAGCAGGATGGAAGTCATTGAAGCCAACATAGCACAAGCAAAAGCATACTTGTTCCTCTTAGGTGCTTTTGGTGGATCAAAGTCCGCAAGTTCTTTGGTCTTACTAGAAACACCATTTTCTTCGTGTTTCTGGTCAGCCATGGTGGTGATGTAGCGTTGAAGTGGCGGCAGGCCAAGGAGAAAAGAAGGTGTTTAGTAACAAGACATGAAAAATAGATACCTTAGAGTAATTTGTTTGTGAGTGAGTTGTGGTAAGTTAGTATACATGTTGAATGGTATATATAGAGTAGTGTGGAGTACGTACCCCAATGATTTCGGCCAACCCATACCCTCCAATCCAACCCACAAAGTCAATGGCATCTACTTGGCCAGCTGAGCTAATTGTTACTCTCAATAATATTTATATAATGTACCACAATGTGCTTGCAATTAGGTTTGATTGTTTGTTTAAGATTTAAATATCATTTCCACCTAAAAAGATAACATTTAACTTGTCACCAATTATATCTTGTGCTAATATTAATAGAATTTTATCATAGTGGTGCATTTTGTGTCGAGTTTGTGTTGGCGAGTTGAAATCCAACGCGAACTTATCCTGGTAAGTTAATTGTGTCGAAAAGCCATGTTTATCACATGGGTTAATTGTGTTGAGGCATGTGCGACATGTTTGATTATAACAACTTGTGCAAATGTAAAATCAAAATCTAAGGGTATTTGAAACTCTTTTCAATCATTATCATTATATGTAAAGATTTAAAATCAATCGAGGACAAAACATTCTTTAAATCTCCATCTTTCATCTTTCATTCATTTTTATTTGATTTAATAGATGAGATTAATCTCAAAAATTTAAAAACCCACTTTCATCATTTTTTGTTTCAAACCGTTAATCGTTAAGCGAAAAACATATATCATTACGACAAGCATTTAATTATCTTTCTATAGATGGGTATTTTGATATACTTTCGAAGAAAAAAAATCATGTTTTTTTTACCTTTTTTTTCGTTTTCCTTCGTTACTGAAATTTTCCATGAAAAAAATCACATGTGATTAAACACTAATTTGAATATCACATGTGATACTAATGTTAAATCACATATAATATTACACTAATATCACATGTCATATTACATATTACATGTGGATATCATATGTGATTTAACACTAATATATATGTGATTTAAAACTAATATCACATGTGATATTACATATCATATGTGAATTAACACTAATATCATATGCGATATTCAAATTAGTGTTTAATCACATGTGATTTTTTCATGCAAATCTCAGATTAAAAAAAGACGAAAAACGTGAAAAAAACGATTTTTTTTTCTTTTTTCGAAAGTATATCAAAGTGCCCGTCTATAGAAAGATAATTAAATGTTCGTCGCGATGGTGTAATTATTTTCGCTTAACGATTAACGGTTTAAGAAATATTTAAATTATAAAAAAATAAGTGAAATAATAAAAATCTTTTAATCTCAACCATTGACTTCTTTTTAGATGGAGAGTGAGGATGAGTACCTTGGTATATGAGAAAAGTTTGTTATGTAAAATAACTCTCCTCATATGTACGAGTTGAGTATCATACGCAATGTCGTCTATGAGGGTGTGCAAAGTGAGCGAACGCTTAGGGCCTCAAAATTTTTAAGGGCCCCAAAATTTGTCCCGTTAATAATTATATGCATGTGTACATATATTTTTCACAAAGAAAAAAGTATTTAGATGAGAAAATATCTTAAATGAATAATATGTTAGAACGTTTATATAACTAATTGTATTACATCTTATAAATTGTGACACATTATATACAAAATTCTTTATTTAAAGGCTTCATTATTTAATTTCGTCCAAAGCCCTCAAAAATTTCATAAATTCATGAGACGACCTTGATTTATACGTTACTTGCTTGATATACCAACCAGATGAAGTTCACCTTGGGTGTGAACTTTATCTTAACGCATGATACAAGCTGATCACTTGGGCATCAAAGTTGCTTCAGTTGCTTCAACCCGTGGCCTAACCAGATTTTATGTTGTCCTATTTGAAAATAGGGAATAAGATTCGAGATCAAGAGCCGTGGACATTATTTTCTCTACGGTGTAACCGTTTAAACCTTGTTACCCTATAGAGCTCTCGAATATGATTTAATATCAGCTTTCAAATGGTTACGCCGAAATCAAGATTCTTTATTTACACCGTAAGGGGACGTTTGATACGACTGAATCACAAAGAATGGAAATGCATTGGAGAATGGAATGACATAGAAAGAGAATGAGTCTGATATAAGAGAATGTATTCTAGTGTTTGCAAAAATAGAGAATAGAGTGTCAGAATCGATTAAAGAATCAATTCCTTTGTTTGGTACATAAAAGAATGAATATACTCCCCCCGTCCCATGTTAAGTGTCCACTATTCATATGCACAAAGTTTTAGAAAATTCCACTAACTACACTCTCCACCAATCAAATATCATTTTCACCCACTAAAGTCTCATCTCATTGGTTGGAATATTCTATGGACACTTAATTTGTGACATCTAAAGATTCTATTGCGGACACTTAAATTGGGACGGAGGGAGTATATATTTTCAGGTTTTTTAGTTACGTTGATTATTTGACGCTATCAGGTCACATAATTACAATTATGCAAACATAATTCAAGTTTTTTGTCATATAAAAATATATTATATCATCTCTACGATGAAACAAAAATGACAAAAAAAACATATTTCTACAACTTACACATTGCACTAAACACAACTAATAAAAAAGATGGATACTGTATAATATTCATGATTGAGCTAGTATATACACGTAGAGGATAAGCAATTAAAACCTGATTTACAAACACTAGTATATACACATCAATATTTGTATAATTTTCTGCTATAGGGTTTTTACATGTTACGAAGTAGAGAAAAATTTAAATGCTTACTCTTATTTTGATGCTTACCAAGAGACAAATCCTCACCATCCATCTAGTTTGATCTAATGGTGGGGATTAATCTATATTTTAATAGATAAACCTAAGTCCATGTTTTTTCTTGTCTTTTTGTCTTTCTTTTTTATTCACATTTTTTTTATGAAAGCGTAAAAACACGTCTGAAAACGGACGAAAACGTATGAAAATGGACGGAAATGAAAGAAAACTGATGAAAACGGACGAAAACGTATGAAAACAAACGAAAACGTATGAAAACGGGCGAAGACGTATAAACGTATAAAAACAGACGAAAACGAATGAAGCGAAGAAAAAAAAGCGAATTAAAAAAAACGTGAATTAAAAAAACACGAATTAAAAAAAAAAAAAAAAAAAAAAACGTGAATAAAATAAAAAACGTGAATTTTTGTCCGTGATTTTTTCATTCACTAGAGAATGAATAGAGAGAAAGAACCCTTCAAAAATTCTCAATCTCCACCTTTCTCCTCTTTTTTTAAATAAACAAAATGGGGGAATGAGAATGGTAATTTAATTCACTGTTTCCATTCTTATGTCAAACAAACATGAGAATCAACCTCTTTTCCCTTTCTCAGCTTTTCATTCATGCGTACCAAACATCCCCTAAAGGTTTTGAATGCATTTTTTTCTTTTTTATTATTAGGTCGGTTTTTACTTTAATTAGATTTCTATTTTTACAAGTTTTACTTTCATAAAAATATAGGGTTCATTATCAATGTAATGCAACTATCGGATTATTTGTAAATTTGTGTTTAGAGTTTTTGTTAGCTTTAAAGATGACGACATTTAAGTGAATTGGACTAGTTATCTAGAGTAGCGATACGCAGGGCTCATATTGCAATATGTGAAAAGATAACATTTGTAGAGCGTATATATACCCTTAATAACTCTCCATGAGGGGTGTTGTTGTGTATTCTTTCATTTCATCTAATAAACTTTTCTCTTTCACTTCCACTCTCTCTCTCTCTGCTTTCTCTCGCTAGAACACAACATGTATATAAATTAATTTGCATCTCCTAGACCTCCAGATCGTGTTTGGATCTTGATATATTTGGGACAACAAGTGGTCAGAGCCAAACGTGATCGTAGAGTCCTTTTTTCGAAATCAAAGATCCAAAAAGGGGTTTTAAGATGTTTCATGAGCTCAAAATGTAAACCAAGAACTATCTTTGTGAAGATTTTGAGTTTTTATGATAGAGTTTGACTCTAAAACAATTCGCATTTTCGAGAATTTACTATTCACTTTTATTATTCACTTTCACTATTCATCCCGTAAATTTTTTTATTTCACATTCTCGTAGGATAAATTATTTTAGTAATGATCTGAGAGTTCGACAATCGTTAGATCATTTTCGCAAAAGTTATTAAGAAAACATTGTTTTAAAGCTTCATTTTGGACGGTACACCATTTAAACATCACGCGCATAACGAAAATCAACCCTGACAATTTTCCTCGCATCAGATTAATTTTTAGATAACTCATGATTAATTTGAGAATTTTTAAGATTTATTTTTATGTTACCAAATAAACCCTGCGCTGTAGGAAACTAAACTTACGTTTTAAACAATTCTACTTAAATCCAGACTTAACGATTCCTGCACTGTGTTTCTAATATGTTTTTGACACTTTTACATTTTTTGGAAAATTTAAACATATTTCCCACCTCCTTTGACCATAAAGAAATTAACCTTGTACGTTCTACATTTTTGCTTAAATCTCACTTTTTAGACTTCACGTATAACTGTAAAGTTATCCCGCGTATGACGAAAACCACATTTTGACATCTCATATTACTTTTAGACTAATTTTAGTCTACTCTAAATAAATTCACGGTCGTTTCCCTAAAATTTCGTTCTAATCTGATAAACCGCGAATTACGCGTTTTTTACCTATATTTCCAGCTTTAGGCAGCGTTTTTGTACCCAATAAGACTTATCACTCATTTTATATTTTTAGATGGAGTATAATGATGAGTTTAATCATTCCTATAAGTTTTATATTTTTACCACACCCGGTTTTACGTTTCATGAATTAAATACTTACCGTTAGCGATTTTCGGAACCAAACTACACTCTGTAAAATCAAGATAATATCAAGAAATTCCAATCTTATCCACCACCTCATCATATGAACGTGTATATACACATGTAGGGATGATATTTGATCATTCCTTAGATCATTACATGTGTAAATTTAACCATGGCTAGTTTTTAACCCAATATATAGTTAACTCCTAAAATTTCCCTATAAATACCAAGCTAAAACCTTCATAATTTCTTGCACAACACCTTCTTAACATCTAAAGTCCTAAACCTAAGGCGTTTCTTATAGATCTTGTAAGAACATTCATGTGTTCTTGAAGAAAACTAGCGTTTGGTCTTCGTTCTAGGAAGTTTTCAAGAAAAAGTCGTTATAATCTTCAAATATCTTCAAGTCTCCAAAAAGACGTCGTTATAATCTTCTTTTCTTCTTCGGGTTCTCAAGAAGGCGTTGTTATAATCTTCTAATAGCCTTGGGTTTTCAAAGATTGCAAATTCTACGTCGAAGCTCCGCTAATATTTTATTTTTCCATAATATTCAAGCATTCTATTTTAAGGTAAGTATTTATAAGACTCAAACTTATTTAAATACTTATAAACTTTGTTAGTTTATTTTTTTTATTTATAAACTCTTAATATATCATATAATCAAGTAATTAAAATACATATTTTACGTATTGAGCACTACAACACTAGAGAACTTCATGTGAGGGGTTCATTTGGGTAAACGGATCGACGAGTTGCTGGATTTACGAATTAAAGTGTCCTAGCTCCTCGAACGTTTACTGCATGACCTCTGAATTGTGATGGCCCGAACGGTAGTACGAGATATACAAACTAAAACTATTTCTATAAACAAACATACAAATACTACTTCATGATCAATATAATGGCATATATAGGCTCGTTCATGTTTTTTTAGGCATTATTCCGAACCTAAGAGTTGACATCATATTCTAGGTTATACGTAGAGACTTCCAGGCTTATCCATCGATCCCGTTATACGTTGTGATATCATTTTTAAGGTGAGTCATACCCCTACTCTTTTAATACTTGTTTTACAAACTCTTTGGGGGAGATACATGCTCAACTATTTCTTTTACTTTTACAAATACTTAAAACATTATACTTGATTGCATTATACATGATTGCATTATACTTGATTGCATTATACTTGATTGCGTTATACTTGATTGCGTTATACATGCTTGGAAATACTTTACTCGCTTAATTTAAATACATGGATTGTATTTACATACATACACAATACTCTATGCTGTCGGAGAGATATTGATAGTACTATAAGTCGGGTAGCCCTCGCCCTTGTGTACCCGATTCATGACCTTGGGACTAATATAGTACTATTTGGGAAGATGCCCCCGCCCATGTGTACCCGATTCATGACCTTGGGTGAATATAATTCGGTGTATTGTGTGGCAGTGGGTTGTGAACACACAGGTTGCAAGTTTTGTATGGACGGAACTTGGAACTGAGTGGATTTACAATGCCTTTGCTGTATAAACATTCTTTCAAGGCTTTTCAACTTATTTAAAACAAACTCTATGAACTCACCAACCATTGTGTTGACACTTTTTAGCATGTTTATCTTAGGTCTGTAAGGTGATAGCTGTTGCATGGAACTTAGAGTCGCATGACATGTTTTGAAGACTTTATACTTTCGTATTTACCATTCGAAACATTTTGTAAACATTTATGTATTATACTTTGGGATCTCATTGTTTGTAACTCTGATTTCATTAATCGAATGGTAACTTTTCAAAACGTCTCATTTAGAGGTCGTTTTCTATAACTTGTACTTTGTATTTGAAGTAGCACCCCAATGACACAATCTTCCGCTGCGGTATTTTGGGGGTGTTACAGATTGGTATCAGAGCATTGGTTATAGAGAACTAGGTTGCATTTATAGCCTAGACTATAACTACTATATACGTTACCTTCCTCCCTATCGCCTTACACACTTTAGACTTTTTCGTAATTTTAGCACCTAAGAGATATTTCTATGAACTGATTGAAACACCGAACATCATATGAGTCGATTAGTCCAAGCATTGCATAGTTACTCCTAAATTATACATAGCCTGATCACCTATGTCTCATTCAGGAATAATCATGCAATGAAGGGAGTATTAGTCTCATATGTGTAAGCAATTCCATAATTGAGCCAAATTTTCAAAAGACTTTCTTCAAAACTACTTGTTTCCTAGCTTGATTCTAGTGACAGTTCTTGTCTGATGAGTTGCGAAAATCAAGCTAAGAGTCAAGTTGTTACTTAAACCGATTTAGCCTAATCGCATGACAGTTCTTGTCTGATGAGTTGTGGGATTAAGTAAAAATCGGTTACCTAAAGGTCTTTTGAGGGTTATGCTCAAGTATGGGAAAGTTTGCCTCATCAAACCTAGCCATAAGAGAGTATGTCTTTAGAACGGGCAATAGTCGCGATAGTCACAAGAACATACCTAATTAGATAAGAAACCCATATACACGAGCTTTGACGTAATCCCTTAGACTATGCACACTGTAAGTAGTGAATGTCAACAGAACTTCGGGACGAAGTTCCCTTTAAGGGGTAGGTACTGTAACAATTCGCATTTTCGAGAATTTACTATTCACTTTTACTATTTACTTTCACTATTCATCTCGTAAATTTTTTTATTTCACATTCTCGTAGGATAAATTATTTTAGTAATGACCTGAGAGTTCGACAATCGTTAGATCGTTTTAAAGCTTCATTTTGGACGGTACACCATTTAAACATCACGCGCATAACGAAAATCAACCCTGACAATTTTCCTCGCATCAGATTAATTTTTAGATCACTCATGATTAATTTGAGAATTTTTAAGATTTATTTTTATGTTACCAAATAAACCATGCGCTGTACGAAACTAAACTTATGTTTTAAACAATTCTACTTACATCCAGACTTAACGATTCCTGCACTGTGTTTCTAATATGTTTTTAAAACTTTTACATTTTTTGAAAAAGTCAAACATATTTCCCTCCTCCTTTGACCATAAAGAAATTAACATTGTATGTTAGCCTTAATTGTTTTATTAGAAGTGATGGTCATTCACGATTAGGAACTTTGTAACGTGTGTTAGATATCGTGATAGAATAGTCAACGGGCTCGTGGATTGGACTAAGCTAAATGGGCTTTAGTTTAGTTAAGCTAGCATTGAATAATGGCGTGTAACCCATGTCCAAACCCAAGTCCACGAAAAGCCCAAGCCAAGCCCATAGGAAAGCCTTTTAGGTTTTTATGTCTTGTACTATAAATACCCCTCAAATGGTCATTTGAGGGGTGTGCTTGAGTGTGTGTGTGTGTGTTTTCCTTTGAAGCAATATAACATCTTATTGTTTTCATCTTTCTTCTCTTTACCTCTCTAAAACATATACACGAATTTATCATTCAAGTCACCAAGTTCTATCTTTTCCTTTCTATTCTACGCATAAGTGTTTATTGTTTCACGTGGGTATACTTGTGTTCTTTAAGTGGGTTTGTGATAAGGTTGATATATCTAAGGTCCTACAATTGGTATCAATCGCCTAACAATGGTTTAGGAGTGTTTGTGTTTGTTTTGAAGTTTTGGTAAGATACGTATAAGCTCACGTTTTACCTCTTTGATACGCATAAAGCTTTAATTTTTGCACTCAAAAATTCAAGATTCTTGTGGTTTAAGGTTTATTTGGTGCTAAAGTTTTAGTTTTTTGCAAAAAGTTCGAAGCTTTACGTGTTTTTCTTCACTTTTGAACTCGTTTTTGGTTCATTGGTCATTTCTACTCGTAACTTTTCTAAGCACTTTGGGTGAAAAAGGTTCACATTTTGTGTTATTTGAGTTTTTTAAGGCTATCTGTGCAAAAGAAATCATTTGAATCGTTGGAAATTTCTTACGAGTAGAAGTCAAAAAGTCAAAACCCTAGTTTTCTACTCATAACTTTTCTACTCATAACTTTTCTACTCGTAACTTTTTGGTGAAGAATCTTCGTGCTATAACTATTACTCAGTGATTCCCTCACTTGGATAAGTGTGTGGAACACTTCGACTTGTGGATATCTCTTACGCTGTGACAGTGTAAAGGATTTTTGGTTCTTAACCATAGTTTACGCATAAGCTAAAAGCTTACGAGTAACTCTACGCATAACTTCAAAATTACGCGTAAGGTTTACGAGTAACTTTTTGTCTACGCATAAGCCTAAGGTTACGCGTAAGATACTTTCTACGCATAAGGTTTCTACGCATAAGGATTCCTACGCTTAAGGTTCCTACGCTTAAGGTTTCTACGCATAAGCTTCCTACGCCTAAGATCCTACGCATAAGCTTCCTACGCCTAAGATCCTACGCATAAGCCTCGTCTACTCGTAACTCCTGTTTCTACGCCTAAGCTCTCTTTCTACTCATAAGGTTTAAAAAAAAAAAAAAAAAAAAAAATTGGCGGGAAAACTTGAGTAAAATTTAATTTTTCGAGGAGACTAAACGTTCAATTTTTACGCGAGATTCAAATTTTGGTTTAACTGTGAAAATTTTGGTCAAAAATTCAAATTTTTGGGCCTAAATTCAAATTTTTCGGGTCAAATTTTGCGTCAAAATTGTCATAACTCAAATTTTTCATACGACCTTAGAATTGATTTTTATAGTGAATTTCAAATTTTGGGCGAAAATTTTTTAAGAACCGAGTTTACGAGTACGACTTTCGGAAACACCTCAACTGAGCTTAATCTTCATCAACCACAACTCCTTTATCGTTGAATCGATCCTACATCAACTTTATCAGAACATACCTTCATCAATGGCAACTCTGACAGATCGTCTCAAAACTGCTTTCTTAAGAGGATTCTTCAATGAAGTAAACATTAGTCCCACTACACCAAATAACAACAACCAATGGATTTCATTGTATAATCCGCAGTTTGCTCAACCGAGTATGCATATGGGTCAAGAAGGACAAATGGTTGATGTTATTGGGAATCAGAATGGATTTGCTACGGGTATACAAATGGGGAATCAGATGCAATATGCAGGGCAGTATGTTGGACATCAAGGGGGTCAGATTGTGAATCAGAATATGGGATATCAAAATGGGAATAACTGCTTTATGACTTCTGCTCAGAATGCTACTTCCGAACCCCAAAGCCATGCTTCAGGATATTCAGAATGCGGTGTCAAACCAAGGATATCGGCTAAAAAGCTCAGGTACATGCAGATGATAGCCGAGAAAGAAGAATCGGGAATAGAGTTGACTGCTGAGGAATTCGAATTCTGGTATCCAGGACGGGCAGATAAAGCAAACGATTTTGCAACATCCAGTCATACAGTCATCCAGCAGGACACAACATCAAGTGGTACTTATGACACAACTCCTGTCTACGACACATATTCACTCAATGAGGTACCAAATTCGCTTACTCATGAGAAGCCACATTCTGTGTCTCCCGAACCTTATTATGACACATATGTGGGGAAGCAAGTTAATAGTAATGTTAACTCTGAAACTCCATATATGGATCCTAATGGAGGTCAAGTTGCACAGAATGGTGCTAATGATGAGGAAACACGTGCTTACTTTGAAACATTAATTAATAATTGTGGTATTGAGATTGAGAAAGTCCAAAAGGTCAGTCGCGAGGTTAAGGCCGCGAATAAGAAATTGACCGCTGAGCTTGAGAGTTACAAGGAGAACGCAAAAGCCTTTGAATTTCAGAAAAACAAAGAATCAGAATTAGAAATTGGTTATCGAAATTTGGTTTCTAAAGAACAAGAATTGCAAATCAAGTATAACACACTCGATGTGAATTTGAACTTGAAAATTAAATCTTTAAACAAGGAAATTTCTGATTTAAATGACCAACTTTCTAAACAAAAAGCAAAGTTTTCTGATCTTGAAAAAGAGAAGAAGCAGTTGATAACTGATTTTTCAAAACGAGAAGATTCTCTTCTTGATGAAATTCTTGATAAAAATGAAAAAATTCAAACTTTGGAAAATTTGCTTCTCAAAACGGGTCATTCTGCTCAAACAATCAAGATGCTTTCTAATCAAGTAAATCCGCGTTTTCATACTAACAATAGAATGGCACTTGGTAACGACCCTTCTTCGTTCCTCAAGAAAGCTCAGAAATCTCATAATGTGTTAAACAATGGAAATGTTTTGCATAAACCCATAATTGTTCGTGATTCTCTTGAAACGTTGGAACTATCTGAGGAGAGTAGATCAAAAATGAAACAAAAGAATCCGGAAATCAAACCTATTGATTATAACAAATGGAACAAAATTAACGGAATTACTTTTGTTAATCAAAAAGAAAAGTCAAAGTTCTCCATCACAACAAGTGTTTCAAACAAAGAGTCAACACCTGCTTCAAAATATGTTTCAAAACCAGTTGTTGTCTCAAATTCTCTTTCGAACATTGAACAAATGTCTTCAAACAATCCTTTTAACACAAGTGATGCGAGAAGTATTTTAGACAATGTGAAAACTAGAATTGTGGATCTTCAAGACACTGTTAAAACTAAAACCACTATTACACCTAACAACTGGTTCTCTAGTTTTGACATCGAACAAAGAAAGTTTTTTGAAACTCAAATTGCCCCTCAGCTGATTGCCATCAGTGCAAGGGTAATTCATTTTGAACAAGCATTTTTGAAAGAAACAGCTGACTTTGTCAAGGACCATAAATCCCTGGTAAAGCAAGCTAATGAAAGTATTGAACACATCAAAGTTTTGGAAATTTTGAATGATTCTCTCTTCGAAGATGTTATGACTACCGATATCATGTCCATCATTTTACAAACATATTCTGTTGAAGATCATGAAAGACTCCAGTCTGAGACCTCCGCAATTGTTTCAAAATATGAAAAAGCTCTTATGAAACTTGAAAAAGAAGACGTGTCCTATTTTAAACAGCTTGATCGAAAAACAGAGGAATGCAAGTATGACAAACTGTCGTATGAGCGTGCCTACAAGGACATGCAAGAGCAAAATGATCTTTTGATAGCTCAGCTGGGAAGTCTAAAAGGAAAGGCTGTGGATACTAAGTTTGCAAAACCATTGACTGAGGAGCAAACAAATGTTCCCAAACCGGTTTTCAAACCAAAAATGTCTATTTCTCAGTTTCCTCCAAAAGTCAATGAGAAAAATGATTTGTCAAAAACAGTCACTCCACAGACTTTGCCTATTAAAAAGAGAATTATCAAAGGTTTTGAAAAACCTGTTTTTGATAAAGAAAAAGTGATTACACCTGGCATTTCTAGGAATAGTACACGGAATGTGACCAAAAATCCAGTTAAAGAATCTGTCGGTTCTAACAACATGGTCAACAATCACTATCTAGAAGAAGCTAGAAAAAAGGCACAGACTCGAAAAGATGGAATTCTAGGTGCAACATCTAGGGTGATGAATTCTACAAGATTTCAAGGCACTGCTAGTAGTAGTAAACCATTACCTAGGTACACTCTACAAAAGACTAGGGATTCGCTTGCATCTAAGAGTAGTTGCGCAAAAGAAAATGCTATGCCCTTAGAAAACAACACTAGGAATTCTAAGTCTTTTTCGAACAAGAATCAATTTCCAAAAGACTGTAGTGACAAAGTTAAAGCTGCTGTTTTAAACAAGAATATTGAATTTGTCTGTACTACATGTAAAAAATGTATCTTTTCCGCTAATCATGATGCATGTGCCTTACAATATCTCAAGAAAGATAATTCTCGTGCCAAGGCACAATCCACTAAGACACCAAATAGAAACAAGCCCGTTGATAAAATGTCAAACAAAAAGAAACCTAAAAGGTGGATCTCTTCAGGACGTAGTTTTTCTAAAAATGAGTCTTCCGCTGCATCTGATAAGAAAACAACTCCTAGATCTTACCTTAGGTGGAAACCCACGGGCAAAGTCTTCAACACAATAGGTCTTAGATGGATTCCTACAGGAAAGATTTTTGATACTTGCTCCAACACAGATAATAGTGAAACTCATCAAGATAAGGAAGTCAAAACCACTACAACCGTTGATAGTGATCACCCTCACCGTGAGGAATCTTGTACTTCTAACACTGTTATTTGTGAAAACTCTTCTTCTTTGGTTGCAGGTGAATCAAATATCTCAGAACCCAGCTCATCAGAGGGTTCCAATTCTGTAAAATCTTCTTCATCATTCTCTCTATCTTCTATCTTTGATTTTCCATTTCTTCTATAAAACCATCAAAAGAAAAATACAAAAATAAAAAATTTTTCAAAAAAATACAAAAACATTAGAAAATCAAAAATCCAAAAATATTCTTCTCACGACATGTCTCTCGTATAATCGATATTCTGTACGTTTCTAGAAATGTCATTCAACAATGATACGGGCATGTACAGATGCTTGAGCGAGAGTTCTTTAAATTGTTTTCTAAAACATGTCGTTTCTAAAAATTTCTTCAGAAAAATGGCTTCTGGACACATCAGTTCAGGACCCGCGCTTCAAAGAAAGGAAAGTGCTTAACCAATCAAAGGTCTTAAATATTTTTCAAAGCTCTTTTCCTAAAAACATAATGGCTTGTAAGTATTTCCGCTTGCAACCCGATCTTTAAAGAAAGGAAAGTGCTACGCAAAATCGATCTTCATAAATCTCGAGCACTTATCCTAAAACAAATGAAGATAATTCTTCTTCAATATCTTCCAAAGATTTTTTAAAATCTTCATCTTGCGTACCATTGATTCGAAATTTTTCAAAAAGATTTTTCAAAATCTCTCACATTTGGTACCAAGATAACTCCCTCTAAACCCTTAATTGATTCTAAATTTTCTGTAAGAAAAATATGCTTTCGTTAAGGGGGAGTATAAAACAAAATTCATGCTCAATCAGTTTCTCTCCAAATGCTTTCCGAAAAACATATCTTTTAATCATTTTGTTTCAAAAACATCATGGATATGCTATTTTTGAGGGGGAGAAACGTGATTAAAATGTGATCAAAAATGTTTAATGATCGGTGTTTAAATCTCAAAAGAGCTCGACTCAGATGAAACCAATGAATTGACGAGGAATAATGTACCATCTCGAGAAACTTTCTATGGACTTGACCAGGACGGGTAATAATTTCAAGCTAGTTCTCTAGTGAAGTAAACGTGTCTCGAATCGGTCTAGTTCATTTAAAGTCGATCAATTCAAAAAGTGCGAACTCTACCCTCTATGTGCAGATTTCTGTCAAAACTTATAAGCACATGTGAAGGGGGAGTGTTTCTGAAAATATAAAACTCACGGAGTGTTTCAAACATGTTTTCTATCATTAACACTCTGTGAGATTTTCATGAAAAATGGTTTTATGGCAACAATAGGACAGTCATGGAGTTATAAGGTGACTAAGGATAGGAAATTCGTCCTATGATCCGCCAGATCCGGAGGGATCTACCCAAGGACATCACAAATAGTTAGTATTAGAAGTCCTTAGGTATGATTAAAAAAAAAAAAAAAAAAAAAAAAGGAGTAATATGAGAAAGGAGAAAGAAGGGGTTGAAGAATTAAAAAGAAATGTAATGAGAAAGGGTGAAAAGAAATAGCCCTCCATAATTCAACCTTAGGGCAGAAACCGGGTTCAATACATATGCTACTGGTTGTCACTAGATGACACTGGTATTGAAGACAAAGACGTCATGGACCCAGTGACGCACTGCACTAAACCTTCTAGCCACTCAATTCCTCTCAAAAGGGATTTGTTTCATTCTCACTGGGAACCCTACATAATCTATCGACTTTCTCTTAGAGATCGTTGATATTGAAGAAGGAGACCCTCTCCCTAGTCTCTGCTCAGGAAAACCAAAATGCACTTATTGAGTCTAGAGCCACGAGATTCATCAAAAGATCTCATAGGAACACATGACATTTCATCGCTTGTTGTTCACCAATAAGAACACAAGTGATACATTCTAGAGTCCTACGCAGGTCTTAGCAATCTGCCAGAACATTTATGAGAAGTTTCACATCTGTGATCTTCAGTGATTGAATGGAAACTCCTGCCAGGGTCAACATCAAGCAGCCCTGACAGCAGGTCACTTCGGTAATTCTCCGTGGATTACGCTTAGTGTGTCTCAAACGGTCTACAGTCGTGGGGTGATGCTTCGGTGTACCTCAGCGACTCATCTGAACTGTAGATGTACTTCGGTATATCGTGTTATCTCACTTGTGGGACTCCAGTTCAGGAACGGCCTTCGTGAGAATTAGAGATGTGTTTTCACACTATGCTGTTAACACCCTCGAAATTCAAACTTGTAAGTGCCGGAATCCGCTTATTACTAACAATGTTTTATGTTTTCTTCTTATGGAAGCTCTGGAGCGGATGGATCGTGCAGACTTGCCACATGCTCATACCAACAACACATGAAAGTTCTCATCATAATCAAAGGAGATGATTCTTCGTCAATGTCAAAGAATCTACAAAGTTTAAAGACTCCAGAACTACATCATTGGTAACCAAAAGACAAATAGAAGTGTGAGCATGGTGGAGAAAGAAGTGGAGAATGACGTGGAGACACCTAACCAACGAAGTTGACAATGGCAGACAACCACATTATCTGATCACAAAGCATGAAGGAACAAAGAATCAAGACTATTCAATATCTACACACAAAGTTCTTGCTCGCGAAAAGTAAAGACCTAATCAAGTGGAGCATCATTTGAATGACCACCCCTTAGGGGGAGATTGTTAGCCTTAATTGTTTTATTAGAAGTGATGGTCATTCACGATTAGGAACTTTGTAACGTGTGTTAGATATCGTGATAGAATAGTCAACGGGCTCGTGGATTGGACTAAGCTAAATGGGCTTTAGTTTAGTTAAGCTAGCATTGAATAATGGCGTGTAACCCATGTCCAAACCCAAGTCCACGAAAAGCCCAAGCCAAGCCCATAGGAAAGCCTTTTAGGTTTTTATGTCTTGTACTATAAATACCCCTCAAATGGTCATTTGAGGGGTGTGCTTGAGTGTGTGTGTGTGTGTTTTCCTTTGAAGCAATATAACATCTTATTGTTTTCATCTTTCTTCTCTTTACCTCTCTAAAACATATACACGAATTTATCATTCAAGTCACCAAGTTCTATCTTTTCCTTTCTATTCTACGCATAAGTGTTTATTGTTTCACGTGGGTATACTTGTGTTCGTTAAGTGGGTTTGTGATAAGGTTGATATATCTAAGGTCCTACATTGTACGTTTTACATTTTTGCTAAAATCGCGTAACTTTTTAGACTTCACGTATAACTGTAAAGTTATCCCGCGTATGACGAAAACCACATTTTGACATCTCATATCACTTTTAGACTAATTTTAGTCTACTCTAAATAAATTCACGGTCGTTTCCTAAAATTTCGTTCTAATCTGATAAACTGCGAATTACGCGTTTTTGACCCGTATTTCCAGCTTTAGGCAGCGTTTTTGCACCCAATAAGACTTATCACTCATTTTTTATTTTTAGATGGAGTATAATGATGAGTTTAATCATTCCTATAAGTTTTATATTTTTACGACACCCGGTTTTACGTTTCATGAATTAAATTCTTACCGTTAGCGATTTTCGGAACCAAACTACACTCTGTAAAATCAAGATAATATCAAGAAATTCCAATCTTATCCACCACCTCACCATATGAACGTGTATATACACATGTAGGGATGATATTTGATCATTCCTTAGATCATTACATGTGTAAATTTAACCATGGTTAGTTTTTAACCCAATATATAGTTAACTCCTAAAATTTCCCTATAAATACCAAGCTAAAACCTTCATAATTTCTTGCACCACACCTTCTTAACATCTAAAGTCCTAAAACTAAGGCATTTCTTATAGATCTTGTAAGAACATTCATGTGTTCTTGAAGAAAACTAGCGTTTGATCTTCGTTCTAGGAAGTTTTCAAGAAAAAGTCGTTATAATCTTCAAATATCTTCAAGTCTCCAAAAAGACGTCGTTATAATCTTCTTTTCTTCTTCAGGTTCTCAAAAGGCGTTGTTATAATCTTCTAATAGCCTTGGGTTTTCAAATATTGCAAATTCTACGTCGAAGCTCCGCTAATATTTTATTTTTCCATAATACTCAAGCATTCTATTTTAAGGTAAGTATTTATAAGACTCAAACTTATTTAAATACTTATAAAATTTGTTAGTTTATTTATTTTATTTATAAACTCTTAATATATCATATAATCAAGTAATTAAAATACATGTTTTACGTATTGAGCACTACAACACTAGAGAACTTCATGTGAGGGGTTCATTTGGGTAAACGGATCGACGAGTTGCTGGATTTACGAATTAAAGTGTCCTAGCTCCTCGAACATTTACTGCATGACCTCTGAATTGTGATGGCCCGAACGGTAGTATGAGATATACAAACTAAAACTATTTCTATAAACAAACATACAAATACTACTTCATGATCAATATACTGGCATATATAGGCTCGTTCATGTTTTCTTAGGCATTATTCCGAACCTAAGAGTTGACATCATATTCTAGGTTATACGTAGAGACTTACAGGCTTATCCATTGATCTCGTTATACGTTGTGATATCATTTTTAAGGTGAGTCATAGCCCCTACTCTTTTAATACTTATTTTACAAACTCTTTGGGGGAGATACATGCTCAACTATTTCTTTTACTTTTACAAATACTCAAAACATTATACTTGATTGCATTATACATGATTGCATTATACTTGATTGCGTTATACTTGATTGCGTTATACATGCATGGAAATACTTTACTCGCTTAATTTAAATACATGGATTGTATTTACATACATACACAATACTCTATGCTGTCGGAGAGATATTGATAGTACTATAAGTCGGGTCGCCCCCGCCCTTGTGTACCCGATTCATGACCTTGGAACTAATATAGTACTATTTGGGAAGATGCCCCCGCCCATGTGTACCCGATTCATGACCTTGGGTGAATATAATCCGGTGTATTGTGTGCCAGTGGGTTGTGAACACACAGGTTGCAAGTTTTGTATGGACGGAACTTGGAACTGAGTGGATTTACAATGCCTTTGCTGTATAAACATTCTTTCAAGGCTTTTCAACTTATTTAAAACAAACTCTATGAACCCACCAACCATTGTGTTGACACTTTTTAGCATGTTTATCTCAGGTCTGTAAGGTGATAGCTGTTGCATGAAACTTAGAGTCGCATGACATGTTTTGAAGACTTTATACTTTCGTATTTACCATTCAAAACATTTTGTAAACATTTATGTATTATACTTTGGGACCTCATTGTTTGTAACTCTGATTTCATTAATCGAATGGTAACTTTTCAAAACGTCTCATTTAGAGGTCGTTTTCTATAACTTGTACTTTGTATTATGAAGTAGCACCCCAATGACACAATCTTCCGCTGCGGTATTTTGGGGGTGTTACAGACTCGTTGTTATACAAATACATTTGTATGTTATTTGCTATGGATTTCACCTTTAAAAACAAAGATTCTATAAGTTTTGATCTCATTTTGAAGAAAATTCTTATACGTATAAATTTTGGTTTTAAGGGATCATATGGGTTTGTGAATCATTTTTTTTGGTTTGGTAAGTGTTATGGGTTTAGAAATGATAAAGGTTAATGATTTTTAAGAATGGTGAGACAAATCACGATAGAAATATCGTTTTGGTTCGAATTATTGGTATTATAATGCGTTTTGAAATACTTTTCGGTTTGTAGTAGAAAGATTTTGGTTCATATTAATATCGAGATACATCCCTAATTTTTTTGGATCCTCCCACCAACACATGTGGTCCCCTCACCGAGAACTTCAAACTGAGAAATCTAGGGCATGTACCGAGAACTTAAGCTTACCAAGAAATAAAGTCAAACCGAAAAATTTTAGGGTTTTGACTTGTACTGAGAACTATGATTACCGAAAACTTAGGGGAAACCGAAAACATTGGCACTGAGTATTTTGTGACTTACAGAAAACCTTATGTGCCAAGAACATTTCTCAAACATTTTTTTTAGTACCGAGAACCTTTGTCATATATACCAATTTTTTTGGTACCGAGAAATATCATGTATACTGAAAACTCTTTGTTTTCCGAGAAATTTTTTGGTACCGAGATTTATTATAGTTTCGTACATACCGAGAAATTTCTATGATTTATACCGAGAACTTTTGCACTAACCCTAACCGAGAAGCTTTCACTATACCCTAACCGGAAAATTTTCCATACCAAGAAAATTTCGGTTCCAACACCTAAACCGTGAATTTAGTCAATCAAACCCACAAACATCTTAACCAAATTACATCCAAACAAATACTTTCACAACTTCACGGGAACGATCATTATCAATATTTGAGTGACATGACACGGCTAGAGTTGGCATTTTTTTTTTGTGACTACGGGGTTTTTGTACGATATCTCAAGTTAGTTATATTAAGTTTTCTCCTTATGTGGTCATTAATCTTAGCCATTGGATTGTTAAAGGGGTATAAATGCAGATTGTATAGATTAAATATCGTAATATTTGCACTACCAATCTTCCCATTTTTGATGATGACGATATATGTAAACCTGATAGATAGTAAAATGTAAAAAGTTATTTGTGTCCGTACTACCTTTTACATTACCTTCTTCGTTTGCACTCTTCTCCCCCTTTTGTCGAAACATAAAGAGCGTGTCCTTGGAGTTTAAACTTCATTTCTCCCCGAAGAGGCGAGCTTGCATCATCCTGAATGAATTTAAATTGTTGCATCTTCTAACTGAATAAACTTCGTTGCTAGTGGATCCATGGATCAAATTTAGAGGCTTAATCCTACATCAAGATTAGTTTTATGCAACATATATATATATATATATATATATATATATATATATATATATATATATATAGAGTAGGGATCCACTGAGAAGTAGAAAATCCAGTAGTTAAAGTGTCGGTCACCTCAAGTATATGTAATCGTTAAAAAGCTCGTAGTCATAGTTATTTAATGTTAAGTAGTATTTAGTTTAGTAACACCGTAGAGGACGGACGGGTCTTTACCCACTGTATGCCTGATCCACAGCCCGGTAGGTGGCGTTTTATGTAAGTACTATAAATACTCTCTACCTTCCAAGGTAGAGAGTTGGAGCTCATAATAAGATTTTTCTTTCTCTCACTAAAGTTCCCAAACCTCTAACTTTCTCTCTCTAAAACTCATTATACGCCTATTTGATCATATGGTTTAGTGTGTTTGTGAAATCCAATATGTTACAAATGGTATCAAGAGCCATGGTTTGATCATCTCTTACATATCTTTGGATTTCTAGTGGTTTTTAGGTGGTTTTTGAGTTTGAGAAAGTTTAGTGGTTTTTGCATTATTTGGTGGATTTCTAGTGTTAAAGTTTAGATTTTGATTGTACTTTTGTGTTTAGGATCATCACAAGTGTTTAGGTTTTGATTTGGAAGGCTTGACTCATCGTGGTTGGGTTGTTTTTGGATTGTAAAGTGTGTTTTTAAAGTTTTTTCTAGCTAGCGACTTGAGCTGCGGACTTCTTTTCTTGTTAGCGACTTGGTTTGTAAAACGGTAGCGAGTTGTAGTGTGTTTTGGTAACGACTTGGTGCTTAGCGACTTGTCTATTGAGACAAGCCGACAAACAGTACACTTAGTGGATTCTCCACTACGGGTAGCGATTTGGTGAAAGTTAGCGACTTGTACTTAAGTTTGTTAGCGACTTGGTGTTAGCGATTTGGTGCCTAGCGAGTTGCTATTTAGCGACTTGATAACTTAGCGATTTGGTGCTTAGCGAGTTGCTCTTTAGCGACTTGTGTTTAGCGACTTGGTTCATAGCGACTTATGCTTAGCGATTTAGTGACTTAGCGACTTGTTCTCAAGGTTTATAGCGACTTGCCTCTAGCGACTTGTTGACTTTTCCCGACAAAACTTCAAACGGCTATAACTATTGATCCGTAACTCCGTTTTCAGCGTTCTACCCATCAAAACGACCGTGAGAACGAGGAGAATGGCACGCTGAATCATTGATTCGAGTCAACCCTCGAGGCCTAAATCCGCTCCGAACAGAAGTTATTGAGGTTTTTAAGTTTTTAGACCTAAATTTCTCCGTAAAATCGTGCATCAAACAACCCAAATCACAACCAAACAACATCTCTGCTAATCCTAAATAAGTCCTAACACACAATTGTCTATCATTGTGTCTATCCATCAGTTATCTTAACACGTTCTATTGGCATTGCTTAACGGTTTGGTCTTGATTTTAGTAAAATCCCGCGAAAGATTCTATTTCTCGATTTAAATCATAGACTTGTAAAATCCCATGCATGTCAACATCATGCCTAACGATTCGGATTCAGTTGTATCTAAGATACTCAGTTTATACGACGTGACCAATGAACAGAAGATACCCAACAATGTACTACAGACTATCGTGTTTGAGTCGGATAATGCTAAAATGGAATCTTCGTGCTCAAATTCACAAGAGAAAGAGGTGCACCAGCCACAACCTGTGCACGTTAATGCAGAGGAAAGCTGCATGGAAGTTTCTGGTATACCTAACTGTGCATCTTCTACTCAGAATAATGATTATGAGTTGCATGAGTACTCTGCATTTATCCTTGAGGACTCCCTTACCACTAAGCTTAACATATATAAGGATCAAGTTGCCATCTATGAACAGCGTGCTAAATTTGAGCTGACCACACATGAGCAGGAAATGGATTGCCAAATGCATACATTAATCAAAAAAAGTAATTTAAGGGAAGAAACATTAAAACAAGAGTTAAATTCCTTACAAGAAAAACTTAATAAAACTGCTAAGCAAAAACAAGAACTTCAAGAAAATGTAAAAGTGCTTAAGCAGGAGTTCAAACAAAAGGAATCAAAACTTTTAAATGATTTTTTCAACCTTAAAACTTTAAAGAACAAACTTGAAAACAAGTTGTATGTACAAGGCAACACCATTCAGACTGCTCACATGATCACTAAGCATAGAGTATTAAGCGATAAGCATAGTACTGGCCTTGTAGAAGAACCCAATCCTGAGTATGGTAAGAAAGTAAAAGCTGCTCAAAAAGTGATCTATGATGGTAATGAAATCCTTAAGCCTAGACAAATGCCTACTTGTTTAGAATGCACTGAAGAAGATAGAGAGTTAGAAGATGCCTCTAGAGAGAAAATGGAAAAGAAACTAAAAGATCCTTGGTGTATAGATCATAATATAACGTTCAAAACTCCAAATTACACTAAAGATAATTGGATTGCCTTAAACAAGTTTAGACCTCAAACTCAGTTAACTCCTGAAAAAGTGTTCTGGAAATTAGATATGGAAAAGAAAAAGGCAGATGAACTTGTTGAAAATAACCCTCCCCTTAGGAAATTGCCTCGAGCCACTGTGTATCCTCCAAATAAACCAATGCATTTAGTGCCTAGATCTATTGCCACTAATAGCAAAACCTTAATCAACCTTTATGTAGTTTACCAACTATTTGTTGATTTTGAGAAAACGTGTAAAAAGAGAATCACACCTACTGGGATAACTGAAGGGGAAAGGGGTTTTGAGCAAACTAAAGAATGCTATTTAACTGAGGTCATGCCTTTCTTTAAACAATTAAAAGGTTAATTTGAAAGTCTTAAAAAGGGGATAAACTCGGATATTAAAGAAATGGAAAAGGAATTTGATGCAATGATTGTTGAAGTCAATGATTATGAACGGGAACTCAAATATAATGAAATTGAAAGGAAGAATCTGCATATCTTAAATGAGAACTTAGTATTGAGTTGTGTGGCTCAAGATGTGTTTTATACTGTTACTAAGCTTTCTATTACTGCTTCTCAATTTCATGAAATGTCTGTTGTATTGAAAGTATCCCAGGATCGTGTCATTGAGCTTGAGACAAAAAATTCACAATTGAATGATAAAATCGAAAATGACGACCATGATAACTTGGTCAAACATTATTCTAAATTAGAAGTTGAATATCTTGGTTTACAATTAAAATATCAACATCTGAAAGAAAATGTTAAAACTTCAAATATCAAGACATCTTTGAATGCTCCTGAGTTTGATGCAGTTTTTGAAATCAACAAACGTGATGAACAGATTCGAGCTCATTGCCACACGATCAAAAGATTGAAATTCCAGATTTCACAATTGAAAGATGAAAGGAATGAAGTGACTGGCTCCCCAATACCTCCACCTTTAGATTCTCAGAATTTCCAACTTCAAAACATTATTGATAAATTGCAAAAGGAAAATGAATGTTTTAAAGCTGAAATTTCAAAAGTTAATGATCAAAACAAAGAGTTATGTGATTCATTCAAAGTTAATCATGATAAACACATTGAAAAGGTAACTTCTTTGCTTAACAATATTGAGAATCTGAAGCGTGAGGTGAAAGGAAAATTGCCAATCCCTAAGTGCAAATATTCTGTTCCAAAGGTTCCTGCTTGTGATAAGTATCCTATTGATATGTTATATATTCCTCCCCCTCTTAGGAATAATGAACTGGCACATAAAACATATCTAACACAACTTAAGGATAGTTTAAAGGCCTCCGTGAGATAGTAGAGGATGATAGATTAGAAAAGCCTTTTGATAGTGCAATCACTTATGCCTGCATGGATGCCAAACGATCTCAGGAACTCTTAGAGTATGTAATTTTCACAAGTCCGAAAGCGAGTAATAGGCGAGATAGAATAGTTGCACCCAGTTCTATGCCTAAGGATAAGAATGTGACTCTTAATGTGCCTCTGAAAGCCTCAGAACCCAGCACTTCTAGACCAGAAAATCAAATGGCAGTAAAACAAACTAAGGCTCCCATCATCACTTCTATTGATGTTAATATTGACACTAAAGTTAGCGGGTCAAAACCTTGTAGCAATACAAAGAAGGACAGAATTTCGCTGACTAAAAGTGATCATGAGAAGAAAGTGAATGAACACCATAGGGAAAATAAGTTTGACTTGAACAAAAAGAAGCGTGTTGGTTCTAGTATTAGCTCTAAGCTTACTGAAATTAATTCGAAGTCTTATGCTGTCTGCAAAACCTATAAAGAATGTCTATCTTCTGGTAATCATGATAAATGTGTTGTGTTATTTTTGAGATCTAAGAATCATACCCCAGTTAAGAAAGTTTGGAAAGCGAAACAGATTAAGCAATCCTGGAAACCTACAAGGAAGGTTTTTACCAATGTAGGATTTCAGTGGAAGCCAACAGGTCGAATATTCACGAATAGCAAACCTTGCCCCTTAACTAGATCCACTATGCCTAGAGTAGTGCCTGTTAAGGTTTGGAAGCCAACTGGTAGAATAATCCCATTAAGCACAAAATGTCCCTCGACTAAGTCTGATGCTTCTACTAGTTCAGCTCCTAGTGACAATGGCATTGCACCTAGGGTTTCTGCTGATTCAAAGATTGTTTGTACTAACCAAAAGGACCCCATGAGCACGTGGGGATCCAATGTTTCCAATTCTCTGTCTTCGTCTGTTGTCCAAAGCAGGTCGTACAAATCGTCCCTTGGTATTTGGATTCGGGCGGCTCTAAACATATAACTGGGCTCTAAACAATGACGTCTGTTCACATCAGTTCAGGCCTCGTACTTCATCATTATGGCATCTGCTGATAACACTTCAGGCCCCGTTCCTCATAGAAAAGAAAGGTGTACGCTTCAGTGCGCTTTATCTTCAGAAGAAGAGAAATCTTCATGTTTATGTCCATTCTCATCGACATTCTTCATCAACAAGCTTCATGTTTCTCCCATGCTCATTCAGTCATCAAATGGATCTACGTTCATTGGTGTATATTCTTATTCACTTGGTTAAATCAAAAATGGCAACTTCGGATGCAATTTTTGAGGGGGAGAAGAGTGAATTTACTACATGTTGATGGATGTTGATGGCAATTTCATGTTTCTCTCCTCCAACGCCTAATGTTTCACTTACTAAGGATAAATGGGATTTATTGTTTGGGATTCATTGTTTCAAGATATGTTTGATGAGTAATTTCAACCGCTAACGAATGTTGATCATCTAAGAAGTACTTCTCAGACTACTCAAGAAGCCCAATCTCCAGTTATTCCTCAAGGCGTTGATAATGACTATCATAATATTGCAGTTGCACTCATGAATAATGATCCGCTCTTTGGTATTCCTTACCAAATCTTCACGGATTATTGTTCATGAATAATGATCCGCTCTTTGGTATTCCTTTGCCAAATCTTTACGGATTATTGTTCCTCTCAATGTGCACGCTATAAATCAACCACATGAACTTAAAGGAAAATGACTACCTCATCCGCTCGAAGACATTATTGGTGAATCTTCCAGATCAGTCTCTACATGTATACTTTTAAGGAAGAATGCATTGATGTTGAGGAATCATTTGTTCCGGTTCCTTCAGTGGGTCAATGTACATCCGATTGTATGTTGTTTTCACGTGTTGGGCATTTGACACAAGTTGATGACTTCAGAGTTAATCATTTATCACTTATTTGAGATTGAAGTTGAATTTCACAAAGGCGTGTTCTTATTTGATAACTTTCTCGGGCTTAAGAATTTGAGTTGAAGACTTGGTTTATCTAGTTACCAGCAGTCGGGGTGGTTGGTTGAAGACCTGGTTAACTATCACTATTAGGAGTTACGTTGTTTTACTCAGTGTCACATGCTGATGACGATGTGGATAATCTCAAGAGGTGTTAATGTCTCATACTCTGTTTGAGTAGTGAGTACTTAGAGATTTGCTTGAAGCATAGATTCTCGACACCGTTCTTCCATCATTAAGTGCAAGCTTAAGATACAAATGCGGGGAATTTGACTTCAGTTTCAAGTTTGGTATATCGGGTTTTCTTCAATAGTGGTCACTTCAAATTGTCTACATATGGGTTGATAAAGATAGTCAGAGAGAGTTTCTCTAATAGTAATTCTCACAAGATACATTTGTGCTATATTTTGTTCTTCTCTATTCTCAAGAATATTGGGTATGTATAATGTGTTGCTGATTCTGAGGTATCAAAACCAGCAAGGGGGAAGGAGGTATTATTCCAACCATTTGGGGGAAGTGGTCTCTGGAGACTTTTGGTATGTGTTACTTCAGTGTTCAGTCGGAAGAAATATGAGAAGAATATTTGGAGCGTGAGAGGATATTGCTTATCGACATCTTCGATATGGTTATGATAAAGTGCTTCTGGTTATTGCTTCATGTACACTATGTAATGATGATTTCGATGAGATCACAACCATCAGGGGAGAGATTTGTGTACATCAGGGACTCACAACATGATCACTTGATCGAGCTTATTCAGTTATTCCTGAGTTGATATCCGTAGAGATAATCAGTGATTCAACATGTTACTTGGATGTCATAGTCTCCACTCTGGTTGGGTACATGTGTACATTATGGGCTGATTGGTTATATGTAAGATCACTAGAATGCATTTGGTGAATTGAAGATGTTGATATATTGTTCTCCCGTACAGTCGACTGCACAAATCCGCAGAATGATGTTAACATCGGGGATGCACAACAGGTTCATGTGATCGGGCTTAATCATGTATCTCGAGTTTGATAACCGCAGAAAGGATCACTGGTTCAACTTGTTACTTCGATGTTTTCATGATTCTTTGGGTTGTTAAGCTTCATTCAATGAGACTGTGTTTCTTCACATTCTACTTCTTGGGGGAAATGGTCTTAATTCGAAGATTGTTGGTTTAGGGGGAAGCTACAAAAGATTCTCATTTAGAAGGCTCATGTTCAGACGACGATTTTCATAGAAGCCTCGAATGCTTTGGTGGTTAAAGTTTAAGAGATGTTGATTTCTTTCTTCTACAATGTGCTGAATGATATCCTTATCTCGGTACTCATTTCATCATCCTCTTAAACTAATTTATCTTCTTGTATATATTTATTTCAAAAAGCAAATAGAAAAATATAAAACTTTCAAAAATCCATAAAAATTAGAAAATCTTGAAAAATTTCAAAAAATATTGTTATTTTATCATGTTTTTCCTTGTTCGATATCAGTAAAACAATGGTTTATTGTCATTTCAGGCAGTAACCCGCTTTTCAAAGAAAGAACAGAGCCATGCTTTATCTTGGTTTTCAAATCTCATGTTCTGATTCTTTAAACAAATTCTTACTATCTAATGAAAAACTAGTTGTTTTGAAAAATAACTCGGACTCTATTTTTGATAATCATTTGGACTTAAAAAGTTTGTCAAAATATCTATCTCTCAATCAACAACTTATGTCATTGATTGAGGGGGAGAATGATTTCAATTAAATCAAAAAGTTATTTGTCATACAATTTTTTTCAAAAGATAATCATGCATGTTTAATCAATGGAGTTTAAAGTCTATTATTCCGATCCTTATCAGTTAAAATGTTTTCATAATCAAGTCACAATTCTCCTTAAAAGCTTTCAAAATCAATTTAAATCTACAGAGGTCACAAATCTCAAATGATTTGATAATTGTGATCGGGGGAGAATTTGTGATTTAAATTGGATTTAATCTGATAAGTCGGTAAATGGTTTTATGAGGATGTACAAGTTTTCCTCCCCGCATGTGACAAACGATTTCAAATTTTTTATGCATATGTTGAGGGGGAGCATTTCTAAAATATCAAAACAATTAAGATACAAAATACTTTGATTCTATATCACAAGTATCTTGATTGATTTTTCAAATGGTTTTCATTTGGTTCCAATGGGAGATGAACAATACCAAAAAGACCGACCAACTTTACTTTATGTATGGTGTTATAAGGATGGTTAGGTTAGGAATTCGTTCCCACGATCCCGCCAGAGCCGGAGGGATCTACCCAGGGACAATTCACTAGATAGTGTAGAGTCCTTAGGTATGATGAAAAAAGGAGAAAAGTGAGATAAGGGAAGAGTGCGGACTGAGACTGAGCTGGTACTGGAATAAACCCAACAAGGTTCTAGTAATGAAGTCTCAGTAAGCACTGAAGGGGTTGAAGAATGAAAAAGAATTGAATGTGAAAAGGGGTGAAAAGAAATAGCCCTCCATTTATTCAACCTTAGGGCAGAAACCGGGTTCAATTCATATACTACTGGTGGTTACCAAGGTAACATCGGTATTGAAGACAAGACGTCATGGACCCAATGACGCACTGCACTTCAACTTTCCAAACCACTCAAGTTCCTCTTAAAAGGACTTGTCTCATTCTCACGGGGAACCGACATAATCTATCGACTTTCTCTTAGAGATTGTTGATATTAAAAAAGGAGACCCTCTACCTAGTCTCCGGCATAGGAACCAAATATGCACAATTGAGTCTAGTGCCACGAGATCATCTATAAATCTCATTAGGACACTTTCAATGAAGACTCTCTGTTTCACACAATGTGGAAAGAGAGATTATATCTTATGAGTCCTACGCATTATCCTTGTGGTATTGCCAAAACATCTAAGTGATATGCATACATATTCACGATGAAGATGGGAAGCCTTCTGGAGCCAACATCAAACAAGCTCCTGGTAGGTGGCATGTGAGATCTATCCATTAGATCAACCATGTGACAACTGGACAGAAACAATGGAGAGATTCAATCTTTTGAATTAATCTGGTTCAGGTTATGGATTGACGGATACCTTTGAAAAAACCGGTCATTGTGCTTAAAAACTCTTTTCTTTAGCACATCGACTGTGTACTTAGTTCTCAAAATAAAAGGTGTTTATGATTGATAATTGATTTTCATTAAAACCTTCGTTGTATTGCAAAAACAATTTCTATTGAGCAATACACGATTGTTTTTCAAATCTCTTTTCATTAATCAGTGAATCTCATTTCGCTGGTTCACTCACTCCGTGTTGTCTTCTTTGAGACGTTCCGGTTTGAGAACAGCTAGAACAGCTGCGAAACCCTGTCAAGGAAATTCTTCGGAATTATACCTGATCACAGGCACTACTTGTACTGATCAACGAGGAACCGTGGGCCGTGTACCTCAATTCTTCGAAAGTGATCAAAGGCACTTTCGTGCGCTTTGTTGCTAACTGTCTCATGCAGGTACACCCTGACGTTTGCAGCTGATCAGAATGAAGCGGTCAATCCATAGCCGCATGCTCACACAACACATTCATATCTAAAGAAATCATGATTAGTGCATCAATGACTCTGATATTATCACTCCATGCTTCTGCTACGCTGTTGCCAATATCATGAATCAACGAAAGCTTCTGCTACTCTGATTAGAAGAAATCATGATCCAGAATGTGAGCATGTCGGTCCAATTGTCACACCATCACATATTACCAACACCACAAAAGAAGAGTCAGAGATTTAATGTTGCTGATGATCTCAAAGCTGGCTCAAAACTCATTATCACGTGGATCAGTTAAAGACCTCCACTCAGATTATCCAAACATGCAAAGATGAAGAATCAAAGACTACGAGCTTCAGAGCAAAGAACATGAACAAGAATTCAAGAACAATCTCAATATAATATCTGTTTGTTTTCTATGTAATTTAATGTGTGTTTGAGGTGACCTCCCTTAGGGGGAGATTGTTAGGATTTGGAAAATCCAGTAGTTAAAGTGTCGGTCACCTAAAGTATATGTAATCGTTATAAAGCTCGAAGTCATAGTTATTTAATGTTAAGTAGTATTTAGTTTAGTAACACCGTGGAGGACGGACGGGTCTTTACCCACTGTATGCCTGATCCACAGCCCGGTAGGTGGCGTTTTATGTAAGTACTATAAATACTCTCTACCTTCCAAGGTAGAGAGTTGGAGCTCATAATAAGATTTTTCTTTCTCTCACTAAAGTTCCCAAACCTCTAACTTTCTCTCTCTAAAACTCATTATACGCCTATTTGAACTTATGGTTTAGTGTGTTTGTGAAATCCAATATGTTACACATATAGATGCTACATCTTGAGTTTTGAAAGTTAATTTGATGTATAGATGGTGCAAACTGGTTTTCATTATTTCGGCACATGCAGAGGAACAAAAAACAAGAGAAATCATGAAATGCATCTAATATACGTATATGCATCTGATTAAAAGCTATAAAACACACAATGGTGCGTTATAATGCATCTAAGATTATAGGGATGCATCTAATTTAGGACGTTGCATCTCGGATTTGCGTGTATAGTTCTTCTTATTCCTTCTTATTTTAAGTAATCTTCTTATTTGATTCTAACTCTCTCTCTCTCTCTCTCTCTATATATATATATATATATATATATATATATATATATATATATATATATATATATATATATATATATATATATATATATATATATATATATATATATATATATATATATATATATATATATAAGAGGAGACATGCCACATATAATGCCACTTGGCATCCCATAATGCCATGTCATCAATGTATTTATGTGGTATTTTTTTTATTATTTTTAATGACATGCGGCTTTTTTTTTAAATATATGTACAATTTTATTTTTATAAATTTTAAATTTCGTTTTTATTTGTTAATTTTGAATTTTAAAATAGTTTAATTAAAAAAAAGATAATAGTTGGATTTGAACTTGTGTCATTCATGAGTTTTGTAAACAACTTACCACTAGAGTAAGTTGTTTTTTGATTTATATCTTTCAATTCAATACAAATAAGGAGATGTTTAAAAAATCCTGGAATTTGTAATTTAGGAATGTATATTATGAAGATAACAATTAAAAAATATATGATATACATTATTTACAAGATATTTTCCTCTAATCCCTTAAACACGATCGACATAAAAAAAATTCATCAACCAATCCGTTTTAGGCTTTTTTTTTACAGATCACGTACAAAAAAAGGTTTGTCTATTTTCTCTCAAAACCCTAATGATGAAACTTTGTTGCCGTGTATGCATATGTTGATTTGTTTGCAGCTTTTTGCAGGTTAGACATCGTGTTTACATGTTAATGTGGTTATGTTAGAATCACGTAACAATATTCACTTATAAATTCTCATGTAGCGACTATGATCTCAACTTGTGGTCATGTCAAGAATCTTTCTAGATTTTATCGATCAGGTACTTCACTTATCACATAAGCATGTATAAAAGAACATATGGTTCGTTAATGTGAGTTTCATTATTGTTTTTGCTTGTATATTAGGATATTATGTTTGATTGTAGGTGAAAAACTTGGACACAGACATGTATATTCGTGTAGAGGTATGGTTTTTGCATTTATTTTGTGTGATTTCCGTTTGTGAGTTGCACATGTAGTATCTAAAATTGCGCTTTCGTTCATATTTTTTCGGCTTTTTCACAATACCATAGCTATATATATTCAAGTTATAGTATAATAAATTTACTTCAGGTCATTGTCGAGAAAGCTGAAGTGTTGAATTATGTTACGGCTAAGTTGCCATTCTAGGTTACCGGTGTAGATGATGACAAAAACTCCATGAAAGAGGTAATTCGACTCAACTAACTATTATCTCTACATTATATGATAATAATGTTACTTATTGAGATGCAAATGTGAGTATGCATATTTTGATATATAAACAGCTATTTGAGGATGTAAAAGCTGTTGCCCATAAGCCTATCCAAAACAGTTCGTAAACCTAGGGAGCAAGTAGTTGATGCAGAGGCGTAATGTATGTAAATATACGATTATTTCTCTATGTAATCTTTTCTTTTTCTATGTCTCGATCTGAAAAACTGATAATTTGTTGCAGGCTTGGGCCAATGAATTCTGAAGTAAAGCAATGAAAGGTTACCGTGCATAGAAAGCATTCAAGGCTAACTGAAAATGCTCGAAATGAATCGGTAATATTGAAATATTTTAGTTAAGTGAAGGTTTATGCTTGTGAAGTCGTGTTAACATGGCTTAAAAAACCATAGGGCGTTCGTTGTGTTTTTTGGGAGCAAGTAGGGTAAGATAGTTGTTTACCACAAACTTCGGTAACTTTCACAATTTTACAGTTGAGAAGTATAATACAGATGAAAAAGTTCCTGCAAATAAGGTAAAAAATTACCTTCTCACTTTCCTAAGTGTGAATGACTGCTTTTTTATTACTATTTTTTCTTTTAATTTGTGTATCGTGATCTTAAAGGTGCACACACAGTAATAGACATGTGCTCAGGGCTTGCAATTCCAGAGAAATACTGATTTGAGTGAATACGGTAAAAAAAAAAGAAACTGGTGAGTATGTTGGACAAATGATTGCTTATTTGATTCTTTTTTGAAAAAAAATGTGTATCGTGATCTTATAGGTGCACACAGAGGGTTTGTAATTCCAGAGAAATAATGATTTGAGCGAATACTGTAAAGATGCTGGTGATTTTGTTGGATTACCATGTAATATCTCCATTCTTTGGTCGAACCTTTCTCTTCTCTTTGATGTATGTCTCTCACCCTACTGGTTATATAAGTTTTTTAGTGCATCAACCAAATCTATAGTCTATAATTTCTATGGTCTGCGTCTGCATGTTTACATGATTATTTGAGAAGTATAGCATCTGGTCATATTAATTAGTTTCAATATTGTCACGTTGAGAACTAAATATGTATTTACACATTACTGTGATATCATTATTATCTACTGTATCTGATTTTATCAAATAGATTTTGTATTTTCTCTATAATAATGAAGTGGAGAACTAAGGCTGGTGTTATTCATCTGTACCACTGTAATAATATATAACGAGCTACAAGCATTAAAGATACTAATCAGCAAAAGATCAAGAATACGTGACACCATCTCTTATTCTATCTCTATCTCCTCCCATGAAGGCTTTGCTTCGTTGGCTTCAACTAATGAAGAATCATTCTTACATGCAGTAGGTGTAACATATTGGATTTCACATACACATCAAACCATAACCAAAGTACGCGTACAAGATGAGTTCTAGAGAGAGAAAGTTAGAGGTTTAGGGAACTTTAGTGAGAAAAAGAAAAATCTTATTATGAGCTCCAACTCTCTACCTTGGGAGGTAAAGAGTATATATAGTCATTACATAAAACGCCACCTACCGGGCTGTGGATCAGGCATACAGTGGGTAAAGACCCGTCCGTCCTCCACGGTGTTACAAAGCTAAATACTACTTAACATTAAATAACTATGACTACGAGCTTTCTAACCATTACATATACTTGAGGTGACCGACACTTTAACTACTGGATTTTTCCAAATCCCAACAATCTCCCCCTAAGGGAGGTCACCTCAAACACACATTAAATTACATAGAAAACAAACAAATATTACGTTGAGATTGCTCTTGAATTCTTGTTCTGTAGCTCGCAGTCTTTGATTCTTCATTTTTGCATGTATTGGATAATCTGAGTGGAGGTCTTTAACTGATCCACGTGATACTGAGTTTTGAGCCAGGTTTGAGATCATCAGCAACATTAAATCTCTGACTCATCCTTTGTGGTGTTGGTGTAATGTGGTGTTGTGACTTTTGGACCGACATGCTCACATTCTGGATCATGATTTATTCTTATCAGAGTAGCGGAAGCTTTCGTTGATTCATGATATTGGCAGCAGCGTAGCAGAAGCATGGAGTGAAAATATCAGAGTCATTGATGAACTAATCATGATTTCTTTAGATATGAATGTTTTGTGTGAGCATGCGGCTATGGATTGACCGCTCTATTCTGATCAGCTGCAAATGTCGGGGCGTACCTGCGTAAGACAGTTAGCAATAAAGCATACGAAAGTATCTTTGATCAATTTTGATGAATTGAGGTACACGGCCCACGGTTCCCCGTTGATCAGTACAAGTACTGCCTGTGATCATGTATAATTCCGAAGAATTTCCTTGACAGGGTTTCGTAGCTGCTCTAGCTGTTCTCAAACCGGAACGTCTCAAAGAAAACAACACGGATTGAGTGAACCAGCGAAATGAGATTCACTGATTGATGAAAAGAAATTTGAAAAACAATCGTGTATTGCTCAATAGAAATTGTTTTTGCAATACAACGAAGGTTTGAATGAAAATCAATTATCAATCATAAACACCTTTTATTTTGAGAAATAAGTACACAGTCGATGTGCTAAAGAAAAGAGTTTTTAAGCACAACGACCAGTTTTTCAAAGGTATCCGTCAATCCATAACCTGAACCATGATTGATTCAAAAGATTGAATCTCTCCATTGTTTCTGTCCAGTTGTCACATGGTTGATCTAATGGATAGATCTCACATGCCACCTACCAGGAGCTTGTTTGATGTTGGCTCCAGAAGGCTTTCCATCTTCATTGTGAATATGTATGCATATCACTTAGATGTTCTGGCAATACCACAAGGATAATGCGTAGGACTCATATGATATAATCTCTCTTTCCACATTGTGTGAAACAGAGAGTATTCATTGAAAGTGTCCTAAAGAGATTTATTGATGATCTCGTGGCTCTAGACTCAATTGTGCATATTTGGATCCTATTTCGGAGACTAGGGAGAGGGTCTCCTTCTTCAATATCAACAATCTCTAAGAAAGAGTCGATAGATAATGTCAGTTCCCCGTGAGAATGAAACAAGTCCTTTTAAGAGGAACTTGAGTGGTATGGAAAGTTGAATTGCAGTACGTCACTGGGTCCATGACGTCTTGTCTTCAATACCGATGTTACCTTGGTAACCACCAGTAGCATATGAATTGAACCTGGTATCTGCCCTAAGGTTGAATAATTGGAGGGCTATTTGTTTTCACCCTTTTCTCATTCAATTCTTTTTCATTCTTCAACCCCTTCAGTGCTTACCAAGACTTCATAACTAGAACCTTGTTGGGTTTATTCCAGTACTAGCTCAGTCTCAGTCCGCACTCTTCCCATATCTCACTTTTCTCTTTTTTTCAATATTCTTAAGGACTTCTACACTAGCTAGTGGATTGTCTCTGGGAAGATCCCTCCGGTTCTGGCGGATCGTTGGACCTTAACCTAACCATATCTTCCTTATATCACCATGCATAAAGTAAAGTTGGTCGGTCATTTGATATAGTTCTTCCGCCTCGAAACCAATTGAAAACCATTTGAAAAAATCAATCAAGATACTTGCGATATAGAATCAAAGTATTTTGTATCTTAATTGTTTTGATATTTTAGAAATGCTCCCCCTCAACATATGCATCAAATTCAGAAATTGTTTAGCACATGGTGGCAAAAGATCTTTGAAATTGTTAGATTAAGAATGAAAAGTCCAATCTTTTGATTAACATTTTCTAAAATGATCATCATCACTTCCCAATCAATTTGAGTAGATAAAAACATTTCGAGGAAGGATGAGGTTTTTGAAAGTTTTCTCCCTCTCAATATGTGCCTCAAAGTTTGAAAGAGTTTTGCACATATTAGAGGGAACCTGCACTTAGAGACAATTCAATCACGTTTCAATAATTTAAGGTTTAAAGGAGATGCTCCCCCTTAACATGTGCATGGAAAATTTGAAATCGTTTGTCTCAATATTTGAAGGGACACTGAGGTTCACTTTCTTAACACTGGAGGTGCTGGGATCTGAACTATTTGAAGGCCTACTAAAGTTCACATTCATAACATTGGGCATTGAATGACTTGCATACTTGGCATTAGGCATAGAACAAGGTATCAAGGGATTGACTTGCTCACCTAGAGATTTAGGGCATATTGTAATTAAGCATTCTAGAAGTTCTTGAGATCGTTTGGCATATAAGCATGCCTGGCCAATTGCATTATCAAGTGGTTTCTCTATCTTATCCTCTTCTACAATCTCACGAAGACATTCTAGACTATCCTTAAGGTATGAGAAATATGTTTGAATGGCAAGTTTGTTATTCATAAGATGAGGAGGAACATATTTCACAGACAAAGCATATTTATTACAGACACGCACCTTTAAAGTACCATTCTCCCCATTGGTCATTGGCATTTTCCCTTTTACCTGACTCTTCAGATTCTCAATTTCCTTTTGAAACGAAGTTATTTGTTCATTATTTTTATTACGAGTGACTTTTATTGACTCAAATAACTCATTGAAATGATGTTTAACCTTTTCATTTTCTTCAAAAAAAACTCTCATTTTCCTTTTGTAAAGCATTAACCAAGTTTTGAAGATGAAAGTTTTGGGAATTCCGAGAATCTAATGGAGGAGGCATTTGGAAGCCAGTCACATTGTTCATTTCACCCTTTAATTGAGAAATTTGGGCTTTCAACTTTCTGATCGTGTTACAATGAGCTCGAAGCTGTTCATCACGTTTGCTAATTTCAAAAACTGCATCAAATTCAGGAACATCGAAGGATGTCTTGATATTTGAGGTTTTAACATTTTCTTTCAAATGTTGATATTTTAATTGCAAAGCAAGATGCTCAACTTCCAATTTAGAAAACTGTTTTACGAGGTTATCATGATCATCCTGTTCAACCTTATCATGCAGTTTAGAGTTAGTTTTTTCAAGCTCAATGACACGATCATGGGAGACTTTCAGAGCAACACATAATTCATGAAATTGAGAAGCATTAATGGAACAATTTGTAGCAGTGTAAAACACATCTTGAGCAATACATTCAGAAATAAGAGACTCATTCAGTGTATGCAAGTTTTTCCTCTCAATCTCATTATATTTTAATGCTCGATCATAGTCACTAACCTCAACTATCATTGCATCAAATTCCTTTTCCATACCTTTAATATCTGAATCTATCCCCTTTTTAAGACTCTCAAATTGATCTTTTAGTTGTTTAAAGAAAGGCATGACCTCAGTTAGATAGCATTCTTTTGTTTGCTCAAAACCCCTTTCCCCTTCAGTAATCCCAGTGGGTGTGATCCTTTTCTTACAAGTTTTCTCAAAATCAACAAATAGTTGAAAAATAACATATTGACTGATTAAGGTCTTGCTCTTAGTGGCAATAGTCCTAGGAACTAAATGCATTGGTGTATTTGGAGGATACACAGTCGCTGCATGCATTTTCCAAAGGGGAGGGTTTGTTTCAACAAGATTTTCAGCTTTTTGCTTATCTAAGTCCTTTTTCCAGAAAACTTGTTCAGGTGTCAACAAAGTTTGAGGCTTAAATTTGTTTAAGGAGATCCAGTTTTCCTTCTTGTAACCATGGGTTTTGATCATTATGTTATTCTTTTTACATTCAGAGTCTTCTAGCTTCTTATTCATTTTCTCTCTAGATGCATCATCTAATTTTCTATCTTCCTCAGTGCACTCAACGCAACTAGGTCTCTGTCTAGGTTTAAGAATCTCATTGCCATCATAGATTACATTATGGGCAGCTCTATCCTTTTTAACAACCTCTGGATTTGGTTCCTCAACAAGAGGATTACTATGCTTATCACTCAAAACTTTGTGCTTAGTGATTAAGTGTGCAGTCTGAATGGTATTTCCTTGTACGTACAACTTATTTTCAAGCTTGTTTTTCAAGGTTTTTAGATTAGAAAAATCATTCAAAAGTTTTGATTCCTTAGCACTGAATTCTTGCTTAAGCATTTTAACATTTTCTTGAAGTTCTTGTTTTTGCTTAGCAGTTTTAGAAAGCTTTTCTTGTAAGGAGTTTAACTCTTGTTTTGATACTTCTTCTCTAAACCTACTTTGTCTAATAGTTGTACGCATTTGGTCATCCATTTCCTGCTCACGAGTGGTTAACTCAAACTTAGCTCGTTGTTCATAAATAGCAACACGTTCTTTATAGGCATTAAGTTCAGAGATAACAGACTCATCAGGGGCACATGCAGTGTATTCGTCAAAAGCATAGTCATCATTGACTGCATAAGATACATCATTTGGTACAATCTCACTTTCATTTTGTTTCAATATTGATCATATGGGACAACATTGACATTACCCATATTTTCAATATCTGACTCAATAATTACAGTTGATTGTACTTCATCATGTATCTTTTGCTCATCAACTTCATCGTATAGTTTTAGTACCTCAGAAATGATTTTGTCTTTGGATGGACCAGCTTGTGGTGATGAAGAGACTTTAGAAGGGACCATTGGAGAAATGCTGGCCATGAAAATTGTTTATGCAGTAGGTTCATCATCAACGTCAGAGTCGTATGCATCACAATCAACGACTTAAAAGGCATTCTGATGATTGTGGCCTATCTCCTGAATTGGCTGCTCATCCACATCTGCATCATATGTCTTGGCATTTCCCTCAGCAAGAAACAACAATTCCTCTTCATCCAAAGCTGCACCATTATCCTGAGCTTGCATAAGCAACATCTTATCCCTGAAGTACTCGGCATTTTAAGGGCGTTTTGGTGATGTGCAGTTCCTTGCAATATGTCCCTCACCACCACAGTTGTAACACTTGATCGGCTTTGCTTGTCCTTGATTTCCATTCCTTCCTCTATTCTGATTTGCCACATATCCTCTACCAACTCCACCTCTTCCTTGTTCATACTGTCTTTCTTGAACTGGTTGTACCATAACCTTCCCATCTCTGACAGTGGCTTGATTGTGTGGATTAGACGCTGTTCTGAGGTTGTTGTTGGTGTATGGGAGAGAGTTCATGTTTTGACTGATCATGAGAGCCAGTTGATTAATGAAGTTTCCCACGTGTGCATCAGCATCAGCTTGTTTGAACATAGGATCGGGAATGAGTTTGTGATTACCATCACCCATGGGTATAACTTGAGATGCTTTGGTGGTAATTCCAATGTTTGAGTAGAAGGCAGTTGAATCATTTGATGAGCTTGTCTCTCCCTGGTTAGTTTTGAACTGATCAAGAATCCTTTTTTCAAACATAGCATGTCTCTCATTCTGAAAAAGGAATGCATAGAGTTGCTCATAGTTTGTATTCTTCAATCCTTTGGTTAGCTTCACAGAAGTGACAAACTTGTGCCATTCGGGATTCATGTTGTTCACAAACTTTGAGTTCAGCTGAATATTTGGCATAGTCATTCTGATGTTCCTCATGTCATTAACAAGCTTGTGGAATCTCACATAATACTCATAGACACTCTCATCTGGTTTCATCTTGAAGTGCTCAAATTCATCATAGAGTTGTGATTCTCTGTCTTCCATAGTTAATTCAGAACCAGAAAGAAGCATCTTGACATTATCCCACACTGCCTTGGCTTCGGTGTTGTGATTGATAAGCTTGTAGATATTTTTTGGAAGACCTTGAAGTACGATGTTAGAAGCCCTGATATCAGCATCGAATCTCTTTTTCTCCTTATCATTGAGCTCATCATATGTCTTTGGTCTGTGTATTCCATAGATCATTGTTTCATCTGCAGTTGTATCAATTAAGTCTCTTGTAGTATCAATCTGATAAGGTCCTTCATCAATCGATTTAAGAATGTTGACCCCATTTTCCTTTCCAAGACAGTACAGTCTGATTCTTTGAGCCTAAGAGTCGTAGTCAGTTCTGTCAAGCATGGGTGGACGGGTATCTGAACCAGCTGCTTGAACATCCTCGGCAACAGTGGAGATGATTGTAGGTACATTGGTAGACATGTTTAAAGATTACACGGGATTTTATAACTCTATGATTAAACCGGGAAATAGATTCTTTCACGGGATTTTACTAAATCAAGAGAAAACCGTATTACACACCGAAGTCAACCAAATCGCTAATAATCCTTGAATCAAGTCGCTAAGTACTAAGTTGCTAAGTAATAACAAAACAAGTCGCTAAGTACCCAAGTCGCTACAAATTTTGACAGCAAGTCGCTAAGAAATCAAGTCGCTAGATAGCAACTCGCTACTGGTTCAAATCGCTAACACCAAGTCGATATCAAAATTGAAAGCAAGTCGCTACCTTACCAAGTCGCTACCCGTAGTGGAGAATCCACAAACAGTACTTTTTGTCGGCTTGTCTCTAAAGGCAAGTCGCTAAGCACCAAGTCGCTACCACAATACACTACAACTCGCTACAGACTTACAAAGCAAGTCGCTACCAAGAAAAGAACACCGTGACATAAGTCGCTAGCATGAAAAAATTCAAAAACACCACTTTTCAATCCAAAAACAACCCAACCACGATGATTCAAGCCTTCCAAATCAAAAACTAAACACTTATTATGATCCTAAACACAAAAGTACAATCAAAATCTAAACTTTAACACAAGAAATCAACCAAATGATGCAAAAACCAGTAAACTTTCTCAAACTCAAAAACCGCCTAAAAACCACTAGAAATCCAAAGATATGTAAGAGATGATCTAACCATGGGTCTTGATACCATTTGTAACATATTGGATTTCACATACACATCAAACCATAACCAAAGTAGGCGTACAAGATGAGTTCTAGAGAGAGAAAGTTAGAGGTTTAGGGAACTTTAGTGAGAGAAAGAAAAATCTTATTATGAGCTCCAACTCTCTACCTTGGGAGGTAGAGAGTATATATAGTCATTACATAAAACGCCACCTACCGGGCTGTGGATCAGGAATACAGTGGGTAAAGACCCGTCCGTCCTCCACGGTGTTACAAAGCTAAATACTACTTAACATTAAATAACTACGACTACGAGCTTTCTAACGATTACATATACTTGAGGTGACCGACACTTTAACTACTGGATTTTTCCAAATCCTAACAGTAGGTTTTCCTACTTCCACTTTTGTCACAGGGAAAGCTTCTTCAGTGACAAGTTTGGTTACTTCCTTTGGTGGATATGTGTTACAGATTTGATTAATCTTTCTTTTACTCCTAAGGAAACATGACTCGTTGAAAAGAACAAAATTTCTCATTAATGGCGAAAGGGTTCAGCTATGTCTAAGAAGTATGATACATATTCTTAGCATTAGCATATATTTGTCAAGTAATCTGTCAAAATTTGTGGAGTTTGTATGGTTATTGGTGGTACTTATTCTGATCTCGAGTTACACTTTGGCTTCACTACTCACTATTGAACAGTTTGAATTAGCATCAAAGGGAGGAAGTGAGAAATCGTGGGGTTTCATGCTTCGGTTTGTACTTGGGATAGTCATTTTTATGAATTTTCTGATTTATATCGTTAATAATCAGTATTTGCGATTTTGTTTTATTTCTCTCAGATTTGATATCGCAGTAGATTTGGTGGAAGTTTCCAAGGATGCTAATGAGTTAGGTCTCACCGAAATTCTTGTGTAGATGAGGTTTATGGCCACAAGACAGTTAAATTATGAACACGAGCTTTTAATTTCTTTTCATCTCTTGCGGATTACAATTTTACTTCCACTCTGTTGCATCGTGACAAGTGTGAGTTCTCATTTCTTTAGCTTGTGTCAATCTTTAGAAGCCATTTTCTTCAACTTTGTTTTGATATTATATATTGGATTATTTCACAATTGACTATACTTTGTAAATATCATCTAATGGAGTCAATATGCAGCCATTTGTGAGCAGATTGCAGCAAATACTTGGTAGGAAAAGCTAACGGAATCTTCATGTAAGCGGAGTGACATGTATTTCAATGCTTGGCTTAAGAATAGATAGGTTTTACATGTTTAATGTTCTATCAAATAAATGGAGAAATCAATTTATACAAGATATCTACACTATCGATTAGTTTTGAAATGGAAACTCAAGAAATTGCCACCAATTATTCAATGATTAATGTAACAGTTAATTATATAAATTTCAGTGGTGCATATGAAGGATGTAGAGAGGAAAAAGAAGGAATCCACAGAAGCTAAAAAGTTTTTACATTATATTGTCAGCCCCATTGACTCCTGAAACATAGAAAACAGTCTTTTACAAGTTTATAGTTTTGGACGTTGTACGTCTGGATGTGTATCTGATTATCAGTCATTTTGAACAAAAAACTGAGTACACTAATGAAATGCATAACATTATCCAGTTAGCAATAATACACGGTTCAAAAAAAGTATACAACCATATATTCTATCCATTAATCAAGCAAAAAAAACATTACATAAGATCAAAGGATTATTCTGGTAACAATCTCTTGCACTTGGTCAAGAGATTGGTACCTCTATACGTACTTAGTTGTACAACAGGTGAAACGCTGCAACTACAACATAAGCTCCAATGGCGTGAGATACTTGACAAACACTCTCTCTCAAAAAAATATTCCACAACGAGAAAATATACAGTTTACGAAAAGTGTAAATACGGGAACTAAATTAATTATACATATTCATTTCTAGAAGAAGAGTGTTAGTTCACAACGTTTGAAATAGTTAAGTTGACTATGATTTTTGGACAGAGTGCACAAGTTTTTGTATAATCATTATGTATAATAACTATTTCAATTCTACAGGAAGTGGAGAAGTTTATGGAACACATACAACATGCAGAACTGAATATTGATAACAAGACACCAGGAATGATTTTTAAAAGGGAATACACAGATTCAGTGAACGAAGGCGAAAAGTGAAGTAGAGTCAGCAACCTTATGGATATTCTTATAATGAAACTTAAATAACAGTTACTTAATCTACTTTTAGAGTTTGAAGATCAACTTGACTTAATTTAAAGAAAGGAGTAAACCCAAAGATGGTGGAAGAATGATGGCAGAAACATTAAGCTTTTTTCTTTATAGGAACGTGCCCACATATGTGATGTTGTAGCTACAAGTGAACAGGACTCAACCTCTTCACGTGTTGAAAGGAGATTTTGTTATAGCTGCATTCCCTTTTAAGGAAACTAATATCAGTTACGGAATTAATTAAAGTGTAAATAAGCCCATCGACGATGCTGTTGATTGTAATGTCAATATCAGGAATAGTACTGCAGCTTATATATCCTTTAATTAACCCTTAACAGTTAACTATCAATAACCTTTCTTATACATGCTTCAGACTTTTGTAGCATTCAGTAGTTATCCTGATTACACTCGATAGCCCTCCAGTTTTGCTGCAGGAAGGCCAAATGTCAAGAATGTAATTGTGCTGATTAGTAATGGTTCTATGCAGAAAAAACTGAGTAATAGTACGTTCTATGTGGAAACATAGAGGATTGCTTATGCTCGGTTATATGACTATGAAAACATGCTTAAAGGTCAATATACTATATTGTTAATCATCTATATGAGCATGGCGGAGTCTTATATAATTTAAATGTGTGATTAATAAATTACTGATACTATTAATAGATTGTTAATCATCTAATGAGCATGCTAAAGGTCAATACTATTACCAGTAATAGTGTGTTAATCATTTAACCCATAAATATGAGACAGGTGGCTACCATGAAGATGAGCAAGTTCCTAACTTTTGTGAAGCTTTAATAATGCATTGTAGACTTAAGAGTTGAGATGGAGAGCCCAAAAGAAGATGCACAAAATTTGAACTGAATTAGGCACTTAATATTGATTTTTTTGGCCCCTCACTGGAGCTTTTATATTTAAGCAAGATTCGAGAAGACACTGAGACGGTCCTATTTGGTGATGTAGTATGGTCTGATTTAATTCAAAATAAATTAGGTTAGGCGCGTTACATAAGCATGTTTATTAAACATCGCCACCATAGATGGCCGAATAGGTTAATCATTTATTCAACATCGCACCTGAACCCAAACACTTATGCTGACACAGCCTTTCAAATCAGCTTGAAACCATAGTTGATTCAGTTATGTTAGTTGATTTATTTCATTCATTTTTTCAACTCTTCTGACCCGTTTTCTTTTTTAGTTATATATCTATTTTCATCTATTCGACCTTCCGGTTATATAACATTACCTGAATTAACCCGTTTATAAATAGCACATCAAAACTGCCACCTGCGTTATCACAATTCTTTCAGGCAAGTCTAGCTCGATGGATGATCAGCTTTGGGTGTAATGTTAGATAAAATCACAGCTCAAAAGGTAGAAGAGGAGAGCGAGAATAAAACCACTACATACCAAGGTTTATTTTTAACTTTTTTAAGTATCTTTTATTTTGTATTTTTTGTTATAATCCATCATATGTAACTACTAAGGTAAAACTGAATCATGATGAATATGCACTTTAACCGATTACTTAAGCTGATTTGTGCCTTTGGTGTTTACTGATTCTGTTGCAGGCTGAATCTGTTACATTGGCCATTGACGAGGAAAAGTAACAAGCAATTCATATGGTTGGACAACTAAGTTGAGATGCATTTTCAAAGGTTTGTTATTGCATTTGTGTGTCATTATGTTTTAGAAGCAAAATGCTGGCAGAAAAAGTGTCCCATTTCAACATGGAACTTGATGATTAGAGAACTAATTGGATGATTAGAGGGCTAAGTTTGTTAATATTGTTGATCAAGATAACAGAAGTGTTGGTGTTTTAGCCAACATGGTAAACATTAATTTTATGACCTATATTTAAGTTTATCTTTTTTTGTCCTGTTATGAAAAACGTGATTCGAAACAAAGATAATTGTACCTCACAAGCCAATCTCAGTTTTAGAATAAAGTATTGTATTTTCAGTAGCTCCATTTCCGACGCATGCAAAATACGTGTATGTACTTTGTTATGTCAAACTAATCGCTGTCAGCTTGCATGAATGGTTTATTGTTCCATAGTTAGAGTTTCAAATGGGTAGGTCCTGATAATAAACCTACGAGAAATTTAACACAGATATCATTGTCTATGCTTTATTGCTAAAGATGTATTTCTGATGAGTCTTAGTGACATCAGTTCGTTAGTTGACTAGACATTCAGATTTACGTGTAATGTTGAGAAAAATGACTTGAGTTTGTGAGGCTTTGGTTAATTTTAATTCACAGTTGTACACTGGCATATCTTTGTTATCGTCATATTAACCACCAAGTTGTATTTCATGGCTCATTTGAAAGTAAAGATGTCGTATTCATTAGAAGTAAGAACAACTGAATCAGTAGTTTAATCGAAACAGGAACTTATACGTAGTTAAATCATCTTAGAAAGAAACTTAATTCGTTATGGACTATTCTTTTCTATGTTCGTTCGATGAATGACTTGAGAATTTTGACATCCTTATACAGGTGCTATACCAAAAGGCTTTCTCAGAGTTATGGGTGTTCAAGGGCTAACAATTTATCACGTGAAAAGCCATTCACATGTAACGATCATACTACCTTTATTATCCACGTAAATCATGAGGCTCAAAAATCCTATTACAATGTTACTTTGTTGACTTATGTATGCCTTTGTATGAAATTTTACGGGTATGAATCTTTGTACGTGCTTTAACCTCGATTGTACATCTTGCCAGAATTGGTATCATAACGACTTGAGTGATTCTAAGATAGTAGTTGGTCTCAAAATGGGAGAAGATACTGGATTGGCTTTGCTTAACTCTGGTATTCGAAATAAGCAATCTTTGTAGCATTATTGTGTCTGTTCAAGTGAGCAGAAGTTCATACAGACATCATAGGCATGAGTTATTACAAAATAGTTTTGGTAAAACTCTTAAGTGTACATCTATACATGGCACTAATCAAGGTTATAGCAATCTTAGATTTAGATTAATACGTAATTAACTATACTGATTACAAATGGGGAGTGTAGCTCATATGGTAGAGCGCTCGCTTTGCATGCGAGAGGCACGGGGTTCGATTCCCCGCACCTCCATATTTTAAATCGTTTTTACTATTTAATGTTACACTCAAACTAGAATTACATCTAATTATCAACTCATGAACCAGGCTCGTCAGTCTAACTGAACACGCCTTCTTTCGCTATAGTCAAAGTGTCAACAATATTCATAAGCTTATGACCATTTCTTTCAACATGTACACTTTCCAACCATAACAAAATTGAATGATCGACATCTATAAAAATAATTTTCCCTTAACTGACACCATCAAAATTATTATTACAAGTCATGCCCGCCATAGAGGAAATAGACAGATGAGGCTGAATATATCTACTAACTATGACCGAGAAAGCCGATCTACAATGTGTCCTCATTTAACCGTTGAGAAAATGATAATTCAAAGGGCACAAAAGGGGAAAGGGGTTTGAAAATTCTTTGTTCTGATGAAGATGGCAGCTACGCAAAATTAACAACAAACGTTAAGTTGAACTGTTTCTCTAAAGGCCAGTTTTCACCCATGAGCAACTTTATGTGACTGTCTCTAGAGTGAGGATTGGAAATTCTTTGATGTGATAAGGATGATAATTTCGTAAAATCACCAATAACTGTTGTATATAAAGAATCTTTATTCAATAAATGTTGTATTACGCAAAATAAAAAGAATTTTTATTTCACATTTGAGTTTAAATCATATAATATATTCTTACAAATAACTTTTTATATTTTAATTGTTGAATAAAATTTAACGTTTATCTATTTCGTATGTTAATACATTCACTATAAAAATTGGTACATTTATATCTTATTTTTCGTTAACTTATTTTCTTCGCTATAGAAAATTATGCCAACGATATAATAATAAAAAACACCATACTTAAATAACAACTTTCCGTTAACCAACACCATCAAAAGTAAAATTATAACACATTACCGCCCATCGGGAACAAAAAATACAACTAAATATAAACTAATACATTTTAAACAATAATAAAAAACACCATACTTAAATAACAACTTTCCGTTAACCAACACCATCAAATGTAAACCACAAATGTGGGATGGCTATGTTGAAGAGTAAAAATGATGATGAAAGTGTGCATGTTCCCCCATGACGGTTGCTCCCCCTCGTTTGAGGCGTCAAGATATGATTGGAAAGGTACAAAACAAAGATTAGTGCAAGACTTTATTCGTCCTTGGACGAGTAAGTGATATACAACAAAGTGTGTATACGATGCATTTTATAAATGCTTGACGGAAGCTCCCCTTGCTCTAGGGAATCAAGATGAACCTACTATATAAAAACTAGTGCAATAGAACCTTTGTCCTTAGACAAATATGTATTGACTATGAGTGTTTGATGGATGTTCCTCCTTGTTCGAGGGCGTAAAGATGATCTTACAAAAAATAAAATAATTGATGAAAACTTCATCCTTTGATGAGTATCCTATATACACTCGAGTGTATATGATGATGAACCTACAAAAAATGATCAATCCAAACTTCGTCCGAAGAATGTCATATACATTAATGTGTATATTCATTCAAATGATAATCTAAGCAAGTTTTGTCCATAGACAAGTGTGCCATACACATTAAGTGTATATGTGAATTTGAACCTACAAAGAAAATAATTAATGCAATATATTTCATCTTTTGATGAAGAAATCATATACAATAAGATGTATATATGTGCAATATATAGATGATGCAATCATGAACAACTCAAACTAGAGAGACATGATTATGAAATAAAGGATCTCATGAAGTGAAGTCTTCTAATAAGAAATACTAACAATAGAGAGATATCATAAGAAAAGAAAAATAAGAATATAATATGATTCTATAAAAATAAAGGCCTAAAGAAAATAATGCCTAGAAAGAGAATATGAAGTGAAGTTGAAACATTAAGAGTTAGAGTGGGTGGAGCCAGTGTAGTCTTTTATTAAGAGTTAGGTTGTAGTGATATCTTGGTAGATGACTCAGGATTGACATAGTAGGTTTTCGCTAATCAATGGTGATGATGATTAGTGGAAGTGGTGATGGAAGGTGGTACTAATAACGCAGAAAATTATTAAAGAATTAGAAACTCGTATGTATAGAAAATAATATAAAAATTAAAAATATGAACTCATGCAATCCTTGTCTAAAATTCACAACTTGAGGAATAAACAAAGGAATATGACTTTCGTAATGTCAAGTGACCAAGACAAAGAACAAAAAAAAAGTGTGAATGGACATTGCAATTCAATGATGCATAATGGTTATCATTTGAACCTATTGTTTTGAATAGGTTCATATATGCTTCAAGTGTTATAAATCAAGTAAAAATGTTCTCAAGCGTATGCCAAGAGTAATCTATAATGTGTTCTATCAAAAACATTTTGTGTGATTGATGTACATCCGGCGGACCCCTTTGATGAAGGGCGTGGAACCCTAAAAAAGGTTCCGTGTGATCCGCGACCCTCTGATGTGGTTTTTACCACAGAGGGTGTTTTTTGTCCCTCCGTAACGCGATCTATTTCTGCGAAACTTATTTCTAAGTGTTAATATATGTGTTTGAATGAGGATCATGCATTGAAATAAGTATCTACACATGTAATGGTTATCTAATAATGATATAATGAAGATACCAAAGAAATACATAAGTATAAAAATGATAACATGAAGATAAATTCATTCATTGATTAAAACAATTTATTATAAAAATGACTATTACAGGTAACAATGGGAGAGAGAGTATTAACATGGTTTTAACTGACATGATCTTTATGACATTATCATCTACCAAAGATAATGTATCGTGCCATAATATATGCTTGAAAAGAATTTAAAAAAAAAGTAAAGACAATGTGCACTTAGGAACATAAAATCCATAAAAAATGAATAAAAAAATAAAAATACTATGTGGCAATATGAGCATGAGCATGACATGAAATCATATGACGAGAGAGAATTTGGATAGAACAACGTGTTGAGAAAGTGTTAGGAATGACAGTTTGTTTAATATATTGTTTGCACTGACAATGACGTGCATGATATGCGTCAAGGGATGAGATCCTATGATGATGTTCTAGACAATGGAGTTTGAGGTGCTAGTTAAGGAAAATCCTAGACTTGTTGGTTGTAGAGATGAAAAGGTTTGTCAAACACATGATGCATTTTTCACTTGATGAGGTATTGGTGCAACCTTGTGATATTGGATTAAAAATGATTGAACCACTTGCGATTTCGTGAACCGGTTTTAGCAAAGTGGATTGTACCTATGGGTTGGTATTTTAGGGTGAAAGAAACATGAGTATGTGTTCTTTAATAAAGTTTGACAAAAGACAATTATGTGAATGAATTTCTCTCCCCCTTAATCGGTGGACATCCAACATAATGTGTAATGCATCAAATAAATAATGATAATCAAGTGTTTAGAAGGTTGTTATGGTTAACAAAAGCGATGAGCTTACTAATGTTTTTATGGATGATGGTTAGAATACAATGAACTTCATCCTTGAAGTCACGTAGCTCTTTCTCGATTAATACGAGATGATCGCATTGACGAGGCATGTGGTTTCCTCATAGGAGGTGGAGAGGATGATGTAATTAAAGTATTGTTATAACTAAATAGTGGTTGAGGTGATTTTTGTAAAGCAGAAGCAAGAATGAGATTTGGAAAGAGGTCGGTTGAAAGATATTAAGATGTAATGCCTAACCTCTAAAACTTCATTCTATATGTTCTAAAACTATATGCAAGTGCAGGGGGTCTCATAAAACATATTACTAATCTACGTAACAATAAAGGGATTAAAATTATGCAAAATAAGCATATAAAAGTTAGAACAAAGTGAGATAACATATGATTTGTTATCAACCTACAAAACAAATGAGTTAGTGACAAAAGATATTAAAATGATAGAGATCATAAGATAACATCCTATACAAATAAAAACAACACATTCGATAAAAAAATCGCCACACAATAGCATCAAGACAGACAATTATATTATGCAAAAGCATGACATTATTCAAAATACTTTATTTTTAAATTGTTCTTGTTGTTAGGCTTAGACACTTAAGCATACCTAGCCATGAATCAACAAAATAATCTATGTGATTAATTTGTAGTATAAAAAGACTCCTAAATGTTAATCATACCAAAAGCACTTAGATAAGATATAAATGCAGACATAGCAGACAAATAGTATGACAGTGTCACATAAGAAGTAAGACAAAAAAATTCATGCAAGTCGTGTTTAAATTATAACATTTGGAGAATGTGTCATTTAGACCATCTCATGAAAAGGTTTAATGAATGTCAATAAAAGACAAGAGCTTTCAAACATAGATACATTATATCAAAAGCACCATGTATTAAAATGACATTATGAGTTCACAAGTAACACGTTAATCAACGAAACATCATATAAGAGACAAAATTGATCTAAAAGTAAATATCATTCAAATCATGTGTAACATTTAGTAGCATGAAACATATAAGCCTAAAAACATGTCCATGTTTTACACATTAGAATATTATTATCAAACACTAAAATGACATAAGACAATTAATCATATCAAACAAGAGCATGTAATCAATACATGTATGTGCAAATGTAAGTGGTCTTGATAAACTAACTAAAGTAAAATCTTATTTATTACCTATTTAATTTGTATTCCTACATTGGCCTAACAAAGAGTAACAATGATGATAATTAGATTTGTCTCATTAATACTTGTAAGTCAACTAGATGTATTATAACTAAGGTAATGAAGATGTCATGTAATATGCAAGAATTTAACAATAGTGTGTTGACATTTAGAAAGCAAACAACATGTTTCAATCTTGTGTTTGGAATCTAAGGATGTTTGAATTAGTTAGATTATTGTATGATCTAATGGTTGAAATCTTTTATGTTGAGTTGAAGTGTGTACTTTAAATATGAGCCGATCATCTACGACCAAGAGACGTGTTTGAGTGTGACATTGCATATGTCAAAATAAGAGCGTTCTTAGATTGTATGAATCCTCATGATTAAAGGATAGATAGGTGAGTGTCACACCCCCAAAATACCTGTTTTGCATCGGAATGGAATTCCTGGGGGATGACTGCTATAGCATCACAGTTACAGTTATATTGAACGATCTAAAGTGTCGTTTTGAAAATACATCGGTTGATTAAGTAAAATATTCAGGGTTTACAAAACATAGGTCCCAAATGACAATCCACATGTGCGGAAATAAGTTTGTTACAATCCAAACGATGTTTTAAAGTGCATAAAACCCATGTGAGACGCGTCGTCACCGCGACTCTATGATAAGTCCTTATGCATGCCATGAAGTATATGCCTTAGATACCTGAAAATACATTGCTAAAAGTGTCAACACAAAGGTTGAGTGAGTTCATAGAGTTTATGAAAATGTTTTATACGACTACCACAAGTATAGGTCATGTATGACAAATATGTCACATAAAAATGATACAATTGCTATAAGCACATGACACCGAAGCTAGACTGATCATGATGTTCGCCCCAACAGAGTGTTTGCCAAACAACTCAAATTCTGATGTTAAATGAAATGCATCCATTTGACCAGTTGGAACCACCAACCCGGATGGAGGAGTCACCCTCAATAGATCTATTCACTCAATCTCGCTTCTTCCAGAATTAACGGTTCATGATTATGAAATGGGGACATTCAATTGGCAATGAGGTAACTTAAGCAATGTAAATGAATTTGATATACTTGGGCTCGTAATAAAATGATGTGCAGTGTATTCTACCCCGTAGGTTTGAAAATAAGTATAAACTTGAATAAACGGGGCTATGAAAACTCACCTGATACAATGATTATGATGATATAATGGCAATACTGAAATGAAGTGCAATCTCTATCTGCAACCTAATATGAATGATATGATCTATTATAAATCATGAATATATATCGTACATGCAAGTTCACATGTAATCTATACCACTTGTGCATTTTGAAAATAGAGTTTATCGTCGAAATATATGTTTATAACGTCTTGTCAAGTTATAAAATACTTTACAAGTACTTACGTTGAAACGACATCCTACAATAGTCGTTTAATGATTTATCAAGAAATTATAGGTTTTCGTCGCAAAACAATATACTTTTACTAGTGAAAATGGCCAAGTAGCCTCGTAGAGCTAATCGTAACTTGGTGAATATTGATTGTTAGAAAACATACTCAATAGTTTTAGAATGTTTGTAGCGATATCTAAAAGTCTTAGAATTGAAATTTTGAACATGGAAGTCTCGATCATCGAGAAAAATATAGATGAAGTAAGGTAGTCAAGCTAAAAATATAATTTATGAGTAGTTTTCGGAAAAGTTTGAGAGATCGTGTATTACTCGTTACAACTTCGTTTGACGATCGGTTGAGCATTTTGGAAAATAGGCTAGGTGAACTCACTTTTACTAGAAGACATCGTTTTCTCAAAAATATTCGATCGATAAGAAAAATGGCTCCAAACATGGTCACTTGCGATAACCATTTTGGACTAATAGAAAATATGTAAGTGTTACTATTTGTGAAAAATAATAGTTACGATAGCCATATATCAAACGCTTGTAACTTAGTCGTTATAGCCCCGTTTTCTACGTTCTATATATCCTCGGAATCGTGATACTATGTATTAATATATTTTTGATAAGTCGACTCTTCTAGTTTAGGTTTTAAACTCGTTTTTTGACCTAGGAATAATTCTGGACAACATGTATTTTTCTGAAAATATAGTTTTCGTCGTTAAACTTGAAAATAGCGTAACTTCTTCGTTATAAACCCATTTTAATCCATTCAAGCGGCCATGGTTTCGTTTTTAACTTTATTTTCTGAAAATATAAACCAAAATAATCCATGACCTGTCGAAATTTCCAGATTTTACAAAAATGAACAACCCTTAATTATAAGTTGTCGAAAATGATTTTTATAGTTCAAGGCTTGTACTAAACCCTTCCAATCAACATCAAAACTATTTTAAACCTAGTATACACCTTCTTAGGGTTTCATGGGTTCCTAAACTTCATCAACAAGGATAAGTTTAATGGGAATAATTATAGGATAGTTAATACTCATAATAAGTAATAAAAACAAGTAAAAGTGGTATGGATCATAGTATACTTGCATGTTTTTCTTACTAGATCATAAAAATACATCAAGTAAGAGTTTATAAGAGTAGGAAAAATTAGTTGAAGCTTACTTGAGTAATTGAAGAGTTTTTGGAACTAGAAACTTAATTAATCTTTAGGTTTTTATTTCAAAACCTTGAAATAGATTACTAAATGAATTTGTTTAACACTTGATCTTGGAAAAATTTATGGTTTCTTCTTTGTTCTTGATCTTGGCCGATCCACATGAAGGAGATGAGAGAGTTTCTAGTTTGTTTTTCATCTTCTAGCATGTGTAATGTATGTGTTTTGACTTAATATATTAATGGTATAATGTAAATATCTAGTAAGTAGAGTATGTGTACATCTTATTAAGTCAAGATATTTCATGAAATGGTGACTTGGATGAGGGAGGTTGGCAAGGGGGGGGGGGTGGAAGTATTTGATGTATTTGGTTAATTAAATGCATTTTATGTTAAGTATAATGTATGGTTTGCACATATAATCTGTTAGTAAGTGTAGCGTTAACTAGAAATCGATTTTAACGGAACAAAATACAATATATCGAAGTCGTAAAAATTATAAAAATACATTTCTCGAAAGTATTGAGTGAATAAATAATTATCGAATAGAATTTATGAAAACCGTCGTAAATATATATATATAATAATATATATACAAAATAATTTCAAAACATCGGGTAAACTAATAATATAATTTTTATAGTCTTAAAATGAGTATAAAAATATATTTGAAACAATTGTTGGACGTGTCGGATCAATTATTCAAAAAAAAAGTGCGATAGCGTTTATTTAATAAATAAATATACGTTAATGAAATATGCCAACCCATGCATGAACTAATATGAAAATAATGTTACTGATGATATGTAGACTAACTCTACTCTATATGAAGTGTCCTCAATGATGTTTCATGAATTCGCAGCTTAACCCTTACGGTTACGCGAATTTGATACTCGTAAACCTAGTTTACGAAAAAAGATGAATAGTGAATCATGAATAGTGATTTTTCTCCATGAATGAATAGTGTTTCATGAATAGTAAAATTTTGAAATAACCTCTCAAAGTCGTAAACTGACTTAAAAAACGATGAATAGTAAAATGATGAATAGTAACCAGTGAATAGTAAATTCCCGAGATGAATAGTAAATTTGAGAAATGACCTGAAATTACGAGTTGTCACATTCGCCCATCCAAAAAGGAATTCAATCCATGTTGGTTTCTACGGTGTTATTTGTGAAAAGAGTTTAACTTCCCGTGTTTTCTGAATCGTACCACGCCTTTCCAAGGCGAGACTTTCAACATAATTCTGTTGCCAACTTGAAGTTCTAATGGTTTGTGACTTATGGAACACATTTCTAATATTTTGTGTCGTATATCGACGTAGCTTTTCTATCTATTTGTTGTTGCTTGTAACTGATTCTTGATCTATACGATTTCTTTGTTGTTTTATGAATAAGTTATGGACTAGTGAGTTGGACTTTCTTGATTTTTGGCTTGTCAATAGGTGATTGACATTTCAACCATAGAGTGCCTCAAATGGTGCAGTCAGTATGTTCATGTGATAACTATTGTTGTAAGGGAACTTGTTCAATGAAGAGTGATTCTCCTAATCATTTCCAGAAAATCACACATGCTTTGAGTATATCTGCTAATGTTTGAATCCTTCTCTCGTTCTGACCATTGAGTTGAGGATAATAGGCGGTACTCATGTCCCAGTAGGTTCCAGGGGAATCTTGAAATGATTGTTAGAAGTCTAAGGTGAATTGGCTACCTTATATTAGGTATAATTGAAATTGATACCACGTGTCTCGTGCCAAATTTCAAAATGTCAAGTCTGTCGAAAAGGGCATTATTGTAAAGAATAGATTATGGGTAACAGTTGTGATTCCTCGTGTTTCTAGTTCTAGCGAATGTCATGACTTGAGTCTTCCTTGCCAAAGGTGCTTAGTCTCTATTATTAAGATGTTTATTATTTGATGGTGTCTCTCTTAATTTCTCTTATCGAAATGTTTCCATGCTCTATGTTGTCAAGTCACAAAACCCTAAATATTTAAGTGATGTGGTGTGGTGGTTGATTTTCAAGATTTATTCTAATATTGAGTATTTTGGTTGAAATCTTTTCTTTGAATGAATGAATTTACAATTTTGAACAAACGACTTTCTAAGTAATATTTTTTCTTGATGATTCAAAATTTAGTAGTTATACAAAGTAGGACTGTTTATCAAAGATTGATGTTTATACGTTTCTTAACGTACGATAGTTTTGTTAAAAATTGACCAAAAAGAACTTACTTGTTAAAACAGGTACTTCTGGAAAAATATTTCCTACAAGGTATATGATTTGTATAAATACATTTTAAATAAAATCCATTTAAAATGAAAGCACTATAAAGGATGAAGTAGTCGTGGTAGGTATGTCTGCATGAATGTTTAGTTTTTAATGTTGGATAATGTCTATTAGTCGATGTTAGGCAAAATCTACAGGCATAGGTATTCAATCTTACTTGGGTGTTTCTAAAATAGTTCATCACTGAGATTTTTATCATGCTGGTAGAAACGTAGATATCAGCTGATACTATGTCGAAGAATATCTGTTCTGTTTTCACGTGTAGATGGGAAGTCATTGATTGTTTGATTTGTTTAGTTCTGTTGCCTCTCTTGATATGGAAGTGAGGTTATCTGTAATTTCTAGAGAACACAATGCCTTTGGGGGAGTTTATATCGATAACCTTAACTTAACTCAATTTTCCCTTCGAGGGAAACTTATTATAGGGAAGTCCACATATCGCTGAGACCATGTTTAATGGAATGTTCTGTAGTCTCGGTTAGGAGGCTTGGTTTATTTCTATAGTGTTTCTTAGTGTGTATTCGCTTTGTACTAAATCTTGTAACTCGGTCTAGCTGGTACTTTTGAAATGATAGAATTTGGCTTCTAGTCCAAAGATAGTGGTTCATATTGTCTCGTGATGTCTTAAAATTTCTATTGAGTTTTGAAACATCTTACTACATACTTCTAGTCCTTGTTAGTAGTTCTGAAATCCTTTCATTGTTTTCTTGTATCGAGGAATCCTCCTCGTAGATGGTATGGAAAGTCTTTCCTAAAAAGGTCACTGGTAAAATTTCAGCTTATCGGTTGAGTGTGTGATGAATGGCGTAGGTATCTATAGAGTGTTAATAAAATAGATGTTTATGAACAATTTATCTCATTACAAGGCTTTGCTTTTGAATGAAGATTGTTTTAGGAATTTTGAAAAGATGCTTGTTTCTTTCATGACATAATTCTTCCTGAATTATACTTAGGTGATCAGGCTATGTATAATCGAGGACAAATGATGTGATGCTTGGTTTTGCTGAAATGGTATTTTGTTTCTCCAAAGTTTTAGATGGTATTCAACGTGTTGTTTTGTAAGATAACGGCCTAACAATTTTTCAGAGAAACATGAAAGTCGTTTCGCGTAATGGTAGTAAATAGTTGATAGAATGACTGAAAATCAGTTTATAGGCTGGTAACAAAACAGCTTTTTTTAGAATTATGTGAAACCATTTTCCTAAGATGGTAGTAAAATAGCTTGGAATAAAATTTGTTGAATGGTTTGTAGGATACATGGGAGAACCTCATAGAATGGTAATAGTCTCCTAATTGGTCAAGAATAAAGTTGCCCTAATCCCTAGAAAGATAGCGGTATATTGTTGTGAAATGATTAAAAATTGGGCAATTGGAATTGGGAATGAAATAAACAAAGGTTGTGATTAGCGTGGAGATAATAAAGGATAAATACTACATTAGATAGAAAGGTACTTATTATATGTTCCTGTTGATGGTCTAATCGTGTCTCAAGTGTAGGAGCAATAGGCTGTCTAGCAGCAACAACTCTGAAACTCTCACCACCCTCAAACCTATGAGATGGTGTAGTTTTTATAGTCTTAGTGATAGATGGTAATGGTGTGTCAAATCATGCATGCTTCCCCAGCGGCAAGTCAAATGTATGAGTAGTGTCTATGAGATGTGATGGTACGGATGGTAGTCTAGATAATAATGATGATGAAAATGATGAAAATGATGACAATGATGATAATGGAAATCCTAGTAGTGAGTTAGGAGATGATAGTGATGATGGTGAATGAAATACTACCCTCTTTCGTGTTGTCTCACGACGTTTTAGAGGTAAAACTAAAGTATGCACTATTGGATGACTAATAGTGGTATGAGTAGCTGATGGTGGTGGTAGTACATGAGTAGCGGGTTATCTAAGAGTGGAGGTAAGAGAATGTACTCTATTCCTTGCAGTAAGCATCCTAATAGGTCCATTAGGACTAAGCCTATAAGTCCTACCAAATAGTATGATCTGTCCCGGCAGATTGATAAGAACTGTCCTGATCCTATGGTGAATCAATGGTGATCGTGGTGGTGTAGGTGCAACTTCGCCCTCCGCAAAGGGTTCAGTCTCAACATCGGATAATATGTGTGGTAAGTCTGGTGTGTAGAGTCAACTAATGTTAAAACTATAGTAGGGTATGACAAGGTATCGTCCATGTCAGAGTCTGATGTGAGTATGATGGGATGGGTATCTGAAGACATCTATGTGACAATCGATGTGAAATGAAAGTAAATAGCCCGCATAATGTGCGTATAAAACCGCATGTATAAAGAATATGAACTTATGATGAAATGATGAGATGCTATGATGATGTAGTTATAGTCTAGGGTCAATGACACAACCTAGTTCTTTATAACTCTTGCTCTGATACCAATCTGTCACACCCCCAAAATACATGTTTTGCAGCGGAATGGAATTCCTGTGGGATGACTGCCATAGCATCACAGTTACAATTATATTGAACGACCTAAAGTGTCTTTTTGAAAATACATCATTTGATTAAGTAAAATATTAAGGGTTTACAAAACATGGGTCCCAAATGACAATCCACATGTGCGGAAATAAGTTTGTTACAATCCAAACGATGTTTTAAAGTGCATAAAACCTATGTGAGACGCGTCGTCACCGCGACTCTATGATAAGTCCTTATGCATGCCATGAAGTATATGCCTTAGATACCTGAAAAGACATTGCTAAAAGTGTCAACACAAAGGTTGAGTGAGTTCATAGAGTTTATGAAAATGTTTTATACGACTACTACAAGTATAGGTCATGTATGACAAATATGTCACATAAAAATAATACAATTGCTATAAGCACATGACACCGAAGCTAGACTGATCATGATGTTCGCCCCAACAGAGTGTTTGCCAAACAACTCAAATTCTGATATCAAATGAAATGCATCTGTTTGACCAGTTGGAACCACCAACCCGGATGGAGGAGTCACCCTCAATAGATCTATTCACTCACTCTCGCTTCTTCCAGAATTAACGGTTCATGATTATGAAATGGGGACATTCAATTGGCAATGAGGTAACTTAAGCAATGTAAATGTGTTGGTAATTCTGCTAAGTTAGAATTCTACTGATGTTTCTGCCGAAGGATTCTGCTGAAGTTCAATGTTTATGCTGAAGAACAGAATCTGCTGAAGTAGTATAAAGCGTAGATAGTTTCTGCGGAAATAGTTATTCCGTGTTTTCTATAGTTAGTTATGATATGCATGGGCTTTATTAGGAAGTGATTATGTATATCTTATTTAGTTTTATGTTTATACGTTTCTTAGGAAACAAGTTAGGGTTCCTTGTCTATAAAAGGAACACAATAGTATGAATGAAGTAACGAGTTGAAAAACAAAGTTTTAGTAATATAAAGATCCATAGAGGATCAACGTGTTCTTAGTTATTTGTGTTTGTGCTTATATTTGATTTCCGCAAAAGAATATAAGTCATAGAGATTGTCTATTAGTTTGTTTGTGATTACATAAGCAATACTAACGATCTACGAGTGCTCAAGATCTATCAAGATCTAACGTTTCAACAAGTGGTATCAGAGCCTCGAGAGAGTATCTACGATACTAAGAACAATCTTTTCTAATCACCCATACAACCAAAACAACATACACCATGCCTGGATCTGATGACGGTATGGATGTCACCAACAACCAAAACACCACCCATCTGCAACAACTAAGTCTCTCGAACAGCAACGCTAAGTTTCCTTACCTAAAGAAGGAAGAATATGATTTATGGGCAATGAAGATGCAAAACTGGATTTCCAACATTGATTGGAATCTGTGGGAGATTGTAAGGAAGGGAAACAGTTTGAAGAGGACTACCACAGATGCTGATGGTAACATGACTTTCATTCCTCCTAAAATTGCTGAAGAGTTACTGGTGGTTCAGAGAGAAACCAAAGTGAAAACGATTCTTCTTCAAGCTATTCCTGAGGATCACTTGAGTGATTTTCACTTCATGCAAGATGCTAAGGATATATGGTTGGCTATTAAGGCCAAGTTTGGAGGGAATGAGGAGTCTAGGAGAATGAGAAAATCGATGCTGAGACAACAGTTTGAAGAATTTCAAATCTCTGAAGAGGAAGGAATTCACAAGGGCTATGACAGGTTTCACAAGATTTGAAGTCAGTTGAATCAGCTTAAGGCAAAGCCAGATAATGATGATTGTAATTCTAAGTTCTTGAGATCTTTACCTCAATCCTGGCTACAAGTAAGCATTGCTTTCAAAACTAAAGGTGGGCTGGATATGCTTACTTTTGATGAGCTGTACAACAAACTTCAAGCTCTTGAGCATGATGTAAGAAGTCCTTATCGTACATCCTCCACTACTAGTCATACAACATTTGTTGGGGCCTCTAACCCTAAGTTGATTCATGCTCCAAGTCCCACTTACTCATCATCATGTTACACTACCACTCCATCAAACTCTCACTCTAAATCTAGTGGTGTAATGGAAGATGTGCTTGGGTCCTTCTTTGCTGATTATGATCCTCAGCAGGAACTTGCATATGAGGATTTTGAACAGGTTGACCCACTGGAGATGGAGGAGATGAAGTTGAAGTGGCAAGTGGCCATGCTCTCTATGGACATCAAGAGATTTGAGCGTAAGGCTGGGAGGAAGTTTGGTTTTCTGGGAAGAGATCCAGCCAGGTTTGACAAAAAGAAGGTCAAGTGCTTTACATGTCATCAGATGGGTCACTTCTCCAGAGAGTGCAAAGATAGGAAGTCTGGTGAGGAGGTGAGATATTCTTCCTATCAGCAGAATCAGAGGGATGCTGGCACTTCGAAGACTGGATCCTCAGTTGCTATGGTCACTATGGATGCTAATGTAGACTGGAAGCTGCATGATCAGGAGAATGATACAAGTTCTGGTGCTGATAATGTTGGGTTGCTGGCATGCTGTACTTCAGAGGATAGGCATGATCAAATTGCCTTGATGGGCCTCTCTCAGGTACAAAATTGTTTGTTTGGTTGTAGTGAACGTTATAATGAACTTAAGGAAGCCTATGATATTTTGAAACCTAAATATAATGAATGCTATGTTGAAGTTGAAGCTTATAAACAAGCTTTAAAAACATTAGAAAGACAAAAGGTTTGGTTTCAGAAGAATCAAATAGCTTATGATGAGAAGATTAGAGTGTTAGAAAGTGATCTAGAATGTACTAAAAATGACTTAAGGAGGACTGAGAAAGAAAAAGCAGGTGTAATTTCATAAAATCTTGTGTTGAAAGAGAAATTAGATGAAGAAATAGCTAGACATAAACAATGGCAAAAATCTGGTCTAAATCTAGCTAAAGAACTCTATAGTAGTCAATCTGAGACCTCTGCAATAGGTTTAGGTTTTAAAAAGTATGTAGTATTAGAAGCTAGGTATGATGGGCGTAAAACTACACCAGCAGGCTTAGCTAACTATGTCAAAGAAGGTGACCTACATGCTGTACGTGGATCTATTAGAGGAATACCTGTGCCTGTTCACCTTTCCATTAATGTTGACTTTGATGGATCACATCATCTTTATGGCAAAAAGTCAAAAGACTTGCCAGACCCTGATTCTTCATCTAATGATTTTGTCTCTTGCTCTGACAGTGACAAATCTACTGATCAAGGGTCTACTTCTTATGACAGCTGTGATTCAAGTGATAAGTCAGACCTACCCAAGACCTCACCCAAGCCTGCACCTAAGCCTACCTACAAGCCTATTAGAGTTGCTGATAAGGAATCCTCTTACAAGACAGTTTCTTCTGAAGACTTGTCTTTTCATTCTTTGAATAATAATTCTGTTAAAAACAATTATTTTCATGGTTTTGGTTTGAATACTTCTGCTTGTAATAGAACATCTTTTGGTTTGAATAAATCTTCTAAACAGAAGACATGTTTTGTGTGTGGAAGTAAATTTCATTTAATTAAGGATTGTGATTTTCATGAACAAAGAATGGGTGTATGTGCTGGGAAATCTAGACCAATGTGGACTAATGTTAATGCTATACCACCTTATGTTCCACAAGCAACCTATGCATCTCCTCCTTTTACTTGGAGAAGCTCAGTTGCTAGACCATCTGTGCAACCAACAAGTTCATATTTTAAAAATGGTTATTGGCCTGGATATGTTGACTCAATGAATGCTGGGAAGGGTTATAGGGATACTGCTATGAAGCCCTCAGCAGGTTGTTCTTGGACTAAAAGGGGACCTAAATTTCAATGAAAACTCAAGAACAATAGTGGATCTTATAAATCTACATGGCTTCAATCTAAAGATCCACAAGGCAGGTTCAAGTCAGTAATGACTTGAGCCTCAATAGTGTACTAATATTTTGTATATTATTTGTTGTTGTTGTAGGATCATCCTTTTAAGCACAAGGATGTTGGCATTGTTGATAGTGGTTGCTCTAGGAGCATGTTAGGAAACAGAGATATGATGCATAATTTCGTACCCATAGAAGGAGGAGGCAATGTGACTTTTGGTGGAAGTGATGGTAGAATCATTGGGAAAGGGACCATCAAAACACCTCAACTGGACTTTGAGAATGTGTACTATGTCAAGGAACTACAACACTTCAACTTGTTCTCAGTCTCACAAATCTGTGACACCAAGAACACATTATTCTTCTCTGAGGATGAATGTCTTGTGCTATCTAAAGACTTCAAAATACCAGAAGATACATCAATTCTGCTGAGAGTTCCTCGTACTCACAATCTTTACACATTCAACTTTAATAATGTTCAACCAGAAGGTGATCTAACTTGTTTGGTGGTTAAAGCATCCCTGGATGAGTCTACAAAATGGCATAGAAGGATGGCTCATGTGAACTTCAAGACCATAAACAAGCTTTCTAAACTGGGTCTTGTTGAAGGACTTCCTTCAAAGGTTTTCACCAATGAACAAAACTGTGTTGCCTGCAACAAAGGAAAGCAACACATAACCTCTTACAAAGCTATTACTGCTGTGAGTGTTATCTCAGAACCTCTTCAGTTGCTGCATATGGATCTTTTTGGTCCAAATCAAATCCGCAGTATTGATCACAAGTACTTTTGTCTGGTAATTACTGATGGATTTAGCAGGTTTTGTTGGGTGTTCTTTCTGAGAACAAAAGATGAAACATCTCCAGTTTTAAGAGAGTTTATTACTCTTGTTGAAAATCAGCTGAATAAAAAGGTTAAAGGCATCAGGTGTGATAATGGGACAGAGTTCAAGAATGTTGTATTGATAGAACTCTGTAAGTCTAAAGGAATGAAAAGGGACTATAGCACTCCAAGAACCCCTCAACAAAATGGGGTAGCTGAAAGAAAGAATAGGACCCTTATAGAGGCAGCAAGATCTATGCTTGCAGACTCTAAATTACCCACAATGTTTTGGACTGAAGCAGTTGGCACAGCTTGTTATGTTCTGAACAAGGTATCTATTATTAGACCTCATTCTAAGACACCTTATGAACTTCTCTATGGGAAAGTTCCTGCTATTCACTACCTTAAACCTTTTGGATATCAAGTGACTATTTTGAATACTAGTGATCCACTGGGTAAATTTGATGAGAAGGCTGATGAGGGTTATATTGTGGGTTATTCGACTCATAGTAAGGCGTATAGGGTATACAATTTGAATGCTAAGAAGATTGAGGAGACTTTGAACCTGAGATTTCTAGAAGACAAGCCTAATGTTCAAGGATAAGGTCATGTTTGGTCTTTTGATCTTGATTACTTAACTGATTATTTGGGTTATTCTAGACATGTGGCTAACCAAAATGCAGGTAAACAAGAGTCTTCTACTGACAGTGCTGATATCATGAATGCTGATTCTGATAGTGAGTTTGAGGATGATGAACATCCTATTATTGTACCTTCTTTCTCCCCTAATAATTTTTCAGGTGACACTTCCAAAGTTACTACTGATGAGAGTGAAGATGAGTCCAACTATGCAGAGGACCTTGCTAGGCTTCAGAAACAGGATTATGCAGCTAATCTAGAGGCTGAGAAGATTGCTGGGGAGGTTGCAAAAGAAGTAGTCAGTGGAAATCATAATTCTGCTGACAGTGATTCTGTTTCTCCTAAGATCACCACATATGCTGAAGGTGATGCTGTTTCTACTCCCATTTCTACTAGAGTGTCCACAGACTTTGGGGAACCTTATACACGATTTCCAAGACCTACAGATCTTGGTAATTATCAACCCAAAACTGGCATTTTCACCTCAGCTTCCTATGACAGTGAATTTGAGCCAACTGTGACTAATCTTGATACCTCCATTGATGTCAACACCCCTGCTACTAAAAGGATCAACATTACTCATCCACAGACCAATATTATTGGTGATCCTAATGCACCTGTTAGAACTAGGGGCACTGTAACAAGTTCTAAATATGGTCAAGTAGCTTTTATCTCTTATGTCTCAAATCAGCAAAGGGACAATCACACAGATTTTCAGCATTGTCTGTTTGCCTGTTTTCTCTCTCAAGTGGAACCAAACAGTGTTACTCAAGCCCTGGATGATTCAAGTTCCCTTGAAGGAATGCAAGAAGAGATGCAACAGTTCCAAAATCAGCAGGTTTGGATATTAGTCCCACTACCTGAGGGGAAGTATGCAATTGGGACAAAATGGATTTTAAAGAATAAAAGAGATGCAAGGGGTGTTGTGATTAAAAACAAAGCAAGATTAGTGGCTCAGGGGTTCAGACAAGAGGAGGGGATTGATTATGATGAAGTGTTTGCACCTGTTGCTCGAGTGGAGGCCATTCGTATTTTCTTGGCCTATGCATCTTACATGGGTTTCATGGTGTATCAAATGGATGTTAAAGGTGCATTTCTGTATGGTGAAATAGAAGAGGAGCTTTATGTCACTCAACCTAAAGGATTTGAAGATCCAAATCATCCAAATCATGTTTACAAGGTAGTTCAAGCTCTCTATGGACTACATCATGCACCAAGAGCATGGTATGCTAGGCTTTCATCATTTCTGCTGAAGCATGGTTATAGAAGAGGTGCCATTGACAAGACACTTTTCCTTAAGAAGAATTCCACAGACATCATACTTGTGCAAGTTTATGTGGATGATATTATTTTTGGATCCACTAAAGAAGCTTGGTGCAGGGAGTTTGAGGAGCTAATGAAGGGAGAGTTTCAGATGAGTGCTATGGGGGAGCTTACTTTCTTTTTGGGTCTCCAAGTTCAGCAGAAACCTGATGGTATTTTTATCAGTCAGGACAAATATGTGACGGACATCTTGAAGAAATTTGGTATGGAAAGTGTCAGGACTGCCACAACACCTTATGAAGCTCCAAAATCTAAGAACAACACTGAACCAGATCTACCTGTGAATGTTCATTTATACAGATCTATGATTGGTTCCTTGATGTATCTAACAGCTTCTAGACCTGATATTACGTGTGCTGTGAGTGCTTGTTCTAGACATCAAGTCACTCCACTTGCTTCCCATCTGAATGCAGTCAAGAAGATCTTTAAGTATTTGAAAGGCCAACCCCATTTAGGCCTTTGGTACCCAAAAGAGTCTCCTTTTAAGCTGGAAGCATATAGTGACAGTGATTATGCTGGTGCAAATCTGGATAGGAGATCCACAACTGGAGGTTGCCAATTCCTTGGAAAGAGATTGATTTCTTGGCAGTGCAAGAAACAAACTATTGTGGCTACCTCATCTACTGAAGCAGAGTATGTTGCTGCTGCGAATTGCTGTGGACAGGTTCTTTGGATACAAAATCAATTGTTGGATTATGGGTATAACTTCATGAACACAACAATTTTTATTGATAATCAGAGTACCATATGCATAGTTAAAAATCTAGTTTTTCACAGTTGAACTAAGCATATTGAAATCAGGCACCACTTTATAAGATATGCATATGAAAAACATTTGATAAAAGTGGTTAAAATTCACACTGATGATAATGTGGCAGATTTGTTAACTAAGGCTTTTGATGGACCAAGGTTTCAACACATTGTGGTCCATATTGGTATGCTTAACCCTTAACTGCAAAGTTTAAGGGGAGGCATATGCCTCAGGGGAATATTTATGTTGTAAACTTTGTATATTAGTTTATATATTTGCTAGCACTAACCAACTAATGTTTTGTGAGTTTTGTTTGGTGTGGTTTGTGTGTTTTTCTGTGTATGTTTTGCAGATTGTTTTTTTTTTCAGTTCAATTTCATAGAGTTTGGTTCATAGGAGAATGGTCAAGTAAGCTAGAAGCATGTTTTCTTCTAAAGAAAAGTACTGAAGTTAGTAAATTGTTTCTGCTGAAGATAAAGTACTGAAGAGTTGTACTGAAGTTAAAATTGCTCATTCATTCAAGAAACAGTTTACAGCTTACAGCTTACAGATTACAATCAACTTCGTATGGAAATACAAGATCAGTTTTTTACATGATCTACTTAACCTATTCTAGCTCTTATCATCGTCTAGCCTATATTTTCTATCCCGATGGCTGGATATGCATGACCAGTACAACGAAGAAGCTAAGGATCAAAATGGGAAGGATGGATTAAGGAAACCGAAGATGATGAAGATGAATACACATTTTCCTTTGTGCTTCATCTACTGGTTTCACCAAAAAGCAATCAATCCATCTTCCTTTTACCCTTCCCCTTTACGATATGTGATGAAGCACCAAAACCTGATGCAGAAAGACCAAGAACCACCTCTCTGTCCTTTGGGAGTGGTGGATTTCTGGCACGTGGCCTTGTTTGGGGTTGGGATGATGAAGGTTGTCCTTTCTTTGCTTCCTCTCTAACCAATCTATTGAAGATTGGCTCTAGGCGCTCAGTAGAATCATCTGATCCTCTTGATGACTCAGAAGGATCTACCACACTGTCATCTTCTAAAGAAGGGAGAAAAGGTGATTTTCTTGGTCTTGGATAAGGTTGAGGAAAGTAATAAAGCCATGGGTTAGTATCTTCACTTGATGATGATGATGTTGATGATGATGAGGATGAGGAAGTGAGGTTTATTACCTCTAGTTTGGTATTCATTGTTGATTATGGTTGATTGAGGGTTTTTGATGAAATTAGGGTTTGTGATGAAAATTTGGGGTAAATGATGTGTGTGAAGTGTGCATTGGGATTGTTATATAGACGGATTCGAGGATTAATGTAATTTAATGCGAGTTGGGTGGCACAGTAACGCTCTAGATATTTACTGATGATATTTTATCTTGGGTGGTTTCCGCTGAAGTAAATTACTTCAGCAGATTGACTGTGTTCCTGCTGAAGTGTTACTTGGTCAATGGGTAGATTTGAAATACACGTAAGATATGGTCAACAAAAGTTCCGATATTTTTGACTATAATTTGGGCAATTTCTACCAATTCATTATTTGCACATCTTTACTTCAAATTAAACGATTCCCTCTTCACTTACGTCTAAACACTTCCAGTTGTGTGATTCTTAACCCTAACTTACAATTTTTCACATGGCGCTTCTAATTAAGAAATATCATAATAAAGTTGCTTTTCTGGGAAAAGCTAAGGGTGATGATCTGTATGAACCAATGGTGGAGTTCTTGAAGAGATCCAAGATTCATTATGCTTTAACGCATTCTCCTAATGTGATATATGAATCATTGGTTACTCAATTTTAGGCATCTGCTTCCAAACGGAGTGACACAGAGATTGTTGCGATGGTTGACGGGACAGAGCATGTTTTGACAGAGGAGTTGATTAGAAGAAAGCTTCGCTTGGATGATGTTAATGAAGTTTATCATTCTAATGCTGTGGATATTCTTGCTGGGCTAAGAGCTTGTGGATACAGGGGTACAAGGACTGATATATGGTTCAAAAATCAGTTGTGTCCTATGTGGAGGTTTTTGGTTCACACGTTGCTTCATTGCATAAGCAATAAATCAGGAGGATGGGACCAATTTTCTACTCAATTGGGATGTAGTATTGTTTGTCTTTCTCAGGGGTTAACTTATAACTTTTCTAGGTTTATTTTTGATAATATGGTTGAAAATATTCATAGGAAAAAGTATAAGTTTTTGATGTACCCTAGGTTTTTGCAAATGATTTTAGACATTACAACCCAAGCCCAAGCATTTTGTCCCATAGGAGCTTTAACTTCTAAATTATTTGCTTCAATGAAAACTAACTATGAGGGGGAACATCATCCTTTGCTAGCGGCTATGTTGCCTCAAGGCAACGCGGCTGCTGATGAGGATAATGTTGTTGGTGATCCACCTTCTACCAATGCTACTGATGGTAATCCTTCAGTTGCTATTGATGAGGGCCCTTCTACTGCTGCTGAAGTAACTAATGTTACTCCTGACCTACCTCCACCTATACCTTCTCCTAGACCTAGTCCTAGTCCATCACCTACCCATGTTGCTGTGTTTGAGACTGTGGATGATAGACTGCCCACACCTAGTCCATTTAGGGAACCATTTAATGAAGGTTCGGATAATTTTGAGAATGATCATGTTTCTGCTGAAAGGTCCAATGAAGCTCCCATCCACACAGAGCAATCTGCTGGAGGAGCTGAGGATCCTATTACTCTTACTTCTATCTATGATTTGCTCAACAGGACTGTCCAAGAGGTTGCAGATCTGAAAAAGGAGCTTGCAGAGACTAAATCTTCACTTGGTGGTGAGATTGTGGAGTTGAAAAGAAAGGTTCAGGACTTAGAGGAACAACTTGGGAATAATAGTAAACGGAAGCTAGTGGTTTCTTCTGATGAGGAGCAAGAGGATACTCAATTTAAGTCACTTGAAATTTTGGCTGATGTGGCTCAGAAGACTGATGTTTCTTCACCAGTTGTTACTGCATCGTCTAAGACCAAGAAACCCATTATGTTTACTAGAAGAAAGAGAAGACAATATTTGAGTAAGGATTCTTCTGAACCTTCCAAGGTGTCAGAAGTTGCAGCTGCTGATGATCAAATGGAGGATGTCGCTACTGAACCTGGTCCAGCTTCATTTGTTAAAGAACATCCAGGTCCTTCTACTTCAGCAGATCATACTGAAGTCTTTCTTGCAGGAAGAAGTTTTAATCTATACTCAAATGATGATGTCTTTTCTACACCTGTTGAAGATTTGAATTAACATGTTTCTTCTGATGTTAATTTGGGTGTTTCTTCTGATGTTCCTGTCGTTGACATCTCGTGTGATGATTCTCCTAAGGAATCTGGTGACACAGGGAAAGGAGTAATGGTTGATGACGAGATTGGAACTGGTCTGGTTAGTGAACAGGAAAGGCATGCACAAGAAAGAATGTTAGCTGAATGTGCAGAATTGAAGAAAAGTGATGAATTGGCTAAACAGATTGCAGCTGAGTCTACTTCTAATTTGCCTCCTGAGAGACGAAAAGAACTGGATGCTTTGGCTACTCAGATCCCTGATGCACAATGGGATGTTTATACTCAGCAAGTTGTTTCAAATCCTACACTTGCTCAGAGTATATTAGGTGCAGACTTTGACAGTGAAAATTTTGTTGCACAAATGGTAAATCTTGGACAACAACGGAAGCAAGAAGTAGCTGTAAAGAAGAAAGCCATTGCTGCTCAATGAAATAAAGCTAAGAGAGAAAGACCTCAAACTGAAGCTAAGAGGAAAGCACATATGAGGACTGTGGTGAAAAATCAGAGTTGTTCTTTGTATAACTCTGGTATGACAATGAAGCAAGTCTTGACTTTACCTGATTATGATTTGATTCGTATGTATAATCGGATTATGAAGTCTTCTTCCCCTGCTTCAACAATTACTTCTAACTTGAAAAGGATTGCTGGGAATGTCGATGCTCCAAAGGCCAAGAGACCCAAGTTTGTTGAGATAGTAGATAATTTTGATGCTATTTTACCTAAAGTGGTTTCTCCTGTTGTTACTTCTGAAGTAACGTCTGAAGCTACTGATTCAGCTGACAGGGTTTCTTCTGCTGAACCTTCTGCTGTTTCTTCTGAAGCACAAGATGTGCCACCTTCTATTCCATATGTGGCATCTGTTGATACAGAAGGAGATGCTATGGTTAAGGAAGCTGAAACAGTATCTGTCAAAACTAAAAAGGCGAGGAAAGTTCTTGACCAAATGAATGTTTTACGTGGTGGTGTTTCTGCTAAGTCTACTTCTATTTCTTCCCTTCATGCTACAGATATTTCTGAAAAATCTGAGAATGTATCATCTATGGAGATTTATATACCTGGTAGGAGGATGAAGAGGATGTCTAAAAGAAGACACATTTCTCTAAGGAGGTCTGTGAGGTCTGCTGGGATTCATTCATTTGAGGTTAAGCCATCTCAAAAGCATATTCCTTTGGATCTAAAGGCTGCTGAGTCAACTTTTATTAAAGAAGGATCTGCTGCTGTTTTTCCTGAAGGATCTCATGATGTGGTAACTAATTGGACTTTGACAGATGGGGAGCTTAATACCATTTATCGATTGGATCAATCTTCTATGAAGTTCAATTTTTTGAAGGAGATACTTCATTTGGTAGATCGGCTAGATTTGAATACTCTGTATGGTATTGTCACTAAGTATTACCTTAATCATTCTCCACAGGGTTCTGGTTTATTCTTGTTGGGTGATCTTCATGTTCTGTTTGATTCTCAATCTCCAAATGGTAAAGGATATTTTATTTGGAAGAATTCACATAAGTGGAAGGTTGAGACTTGGAGATTTTATCCTCTTCCTAATGTGCATGTAGTGGAGACAGAGTGTGGCATGACTATATGTATGTTTTCAGATAAGCTATATCCTTTGTCTATTAAGTTGATGGAAAGAATGCTTAGACAAAAGTTGGAAGTGCCTCCTGATCCCGTTGGAAATGATAGGCTTAATGCTGAACAATGTGTTGGATTGATTAAGACTCAGCTTCTGCTTCATAAAGCATCGTCTTGAGTGTGGTAATTTGTATAGTTTGTAATATTTGTTTTCTTTGTTTCTTATTTTATTTAAAAAAAAAAAATCTTTTGTATATGTTTGGTTTGTCTAACTTTTCTTGCAGGTTTGTTGTATATTATTGCTGGTTATTAACTCACCAGATGTGCCTTGTGTATATCAAAGAGTTGGCTAGTCCAAAGGGTACAACTTTGGTAAAGACACATCAAATCTGTTGATAGCTGTAATGGTTTTCTCAAAATCATAGGGTTTGCACCCACCCATGCTTAATTGCTGAGGGTTGTATGGTCATCAATTCACCATGGTTAATTCCTTTTTAGAATCCAAGAATTGACTAGCCCACATGTATATGGCTTGTGGTAAAGGCAGTGGAATACCATATTTGGTACTCAGTTCACCAATCCTAAGAATTGACTAGTCCTGAGAAAACGGCTACAGGTAAAGACATATCAAATCCGTTTATATGGTTGCTGGTTTGCTAATAAATCAGATGGTTATCAGTGTACCATAGTTTTCGAACTTAAACATTTGGCTACTCCAGTAGTGATGGCTATTGGTAAAGAGACATCAAATCCATTATTTTCAATGATTCACCTCTCACAGGAGTTAAGACACCTGGATGTGATGAGAATAGTATGAAACTAAAATGTTTTTGATGTACATTATGTCAATTGTTGCTGCAAAGAACTGGAGATTTAAAGATTTGTCATCATCGAGGTGTCATTGTTTTGTTTCTTTGTTGCTGATGTTTGAGTACAATCCTCTGAAGTGTTGAAGATCTATCAAGAAACTGGAACTTAACCTAGTCAAATTCCAGTTTAGGGGAGGATTGTTGGGAATTCTGCTAAGTTAGAATTCTACTGATGTTTCTGCCGAAGGATTCTGCTGAAGTTCAATGTTTATGCTGAAGAACAGAATCTGCTGAAGTAGTATAAAGCGTAGATAGTTTCTGCGGAAATAGTTATTCCGTGTTTTCTATAGTTAGTTAGGATATGCATGAGCTTTATTAGGAAGTGATTATGTATATATTATTTAGTTTTATGTTTATACGTTTCTTAGGAAACAAGTTAGGGTTCCTTGTCTATAAAAGGAACACAATAGTATGAATGAAGTAACGAGTTGAAAAACAAAGTTTTAGTAATATAAAGATCAATAGAGGATCAACGTGTTCTTAGTTATTTGTGTTTGTGCTTATATTTGATTTCCGCTAAAGAATATAAGTCGTAGAGATTGTCTATTAGTTTGTTTGTGATTACATAAGCAATACTAACAATCTACGACTGCTCAAGATCTATCAAGATCTAACGTTTCAACAAAATGAATTTGATATACTTGGGCTCGTAATAAAATGATGTGCAATGTATTCTCCCCCGTAGGTTTGAAAATAAGTATAAACTTGAATAAAACGGGGCTATGAAAACTCACCTGATACAATGATTATGATGATATAATGGCAATACTGAAATGAAGTGCAATCTCTATCTGCAACCTAATATGAATGATATGATCTATTATAAATCATGAATATATATCGTACATGCAAGTTCACATGTAATCTATACCACTTGTGCATTTTGAAAATAGAGTTTATCGTCGAAATAAATGTTTATAACGTCTTCTCAAGTTATAAAATACTTTACAAGTACTTACGTTGAAACGACATCCTACAATAGTCGTTTAATGATTTATCAAGAAATTATAGGTTTTCGTCGCAAAACAATATACTTTTACTAGTGAAAATGGTCAAGTAGCCTCGTAGAGCTAATCGTAACTTGGTGAATATTGATTGTTAGAAAACATACTCAATGGTTTTAGAATGTTTGTAGCGATATCTAAAAGTCTTAGCATTGAAATTTTGAACATGGAAGTCTCGATCATCGAGAAAAATATAGATGAAGTAAGGTAGTCAAGCTAAAAATATAGTTTATGAGTAGTTTTCGGAAAAGTTTGAGAGATCGTGTATTACTCGTTACAACTTCGTTTGACGATCGGTTGAGCATTTTGGAAAATAGGCTAGGTGAACTCACTTTTACTAGAAGACATCGTTTTCTCAAAAATATTCTATCGATATGAAAAATGGCTCCAAACATGGTCACTAGCGATAACCATTTTGGACTAATAGAAAATATGTAAGTGTTATTATTTGTGAAAAATAATAGTTACGATAGCCATATATCAAACGCTTGTAACTTAGTCGTTATAGCTCCGTTTTCTACGTTCTATATATCCTTGGAATCGTGATACTATGTATTAATATATTTTTGATAAGTCGACTCTTCTAGTTTAGGTTTTCAACTCGTTTTTCACCTATGAATAATTCTAGACAGCATGTATTTTTCTGAAAATATAGTTTTCGTCGTTAAACTTGAAAATAGCGTAACTTCTTCGTTATAAACCCGTTTTAATCCATTCAAGCGGCCATGGTTTCTTTTTTAACTTTATTTTCTGAAAATATAAACCAAAATAATCGATGACCTGTCGAAATTTCTAGATTTTACAAAAATGAACAGCCCTTAATTATAAGTTGTCGAAAATGATTTTTATAGTTCAAGGCTTGTACTAAACCCTTCCAATCAACACCAAAACTATTCTAAACCTACCATACACCTTATTAAGATGTCATGGGTTCTTAAACTTCATCAACAAGGATAAGTTTCATGGGAATAATTATAGGATAGTTAATACTCATAATAAGTAATAAAAACAAGTAAAAGTGGTATGGATCATAGTATACTTGCATGTTTTTCTTACTAGATCATAAAAATACATCAAAAGAGTTTATAAGAGTAGGAAAAATTAGTTGAAGCTTACTTGAGTGATTGAAGAGTTTTTGGAACTAGAAACTTAATTAATCTTTAGGTTTTTATTTCAAAACCTTGAAATAGATTACTAAATGAACTTGTTTAACACTTGATCTTGGAAACATTTATGGTTTCCTCTTTGTTCTTGATCTTTGCCGATCCACATGAAGGAGATGAGAGAGTTTCTAGTTTGTTTTTCATCTTCTAGTATGTGTAGTGTATGTGTTTTGACTTAATATATTAATGATATAATGTAAATATCTAGTAAGTAGAGTATGTGTACATCATATTAAGTCAAGATATTTCATAAAATGGTGACTTGGATGAGGGAGGTCGGCAAGGGGGGGGTGGGGGGGGGGGGTGGAAGTATTTGATGTATTTTGTTAATTAAATGCATTTTATGTTAAGTATAATGTATGGTTTGTACATATAATTTGTTATTAAGTGTAGCATTAGCTAGAAATTGATTCTAACGGAACAAAATACAATATATTGAAGTCGTAAAAATTATAAAAATACATTTCTTGCAAGTATTGAGTGAATAAATAATTATCGAATAGAATTTACGAAAACCGTCGTAAATATATATATATATATATATATATATATATATATATATATATATATATATATATATATATATATATATATATATATATATATATAATATAGAGTTAATTACATAATTGGTCCTTGTGGTTTGTCGGCTTTTACAGAAAATGTCCCTATACTTTTTTTTTGACGGGTCATGTCCTCGTGGTATGCAAAAGTTATGGGTTTGGTCCTTTGACGGGTCATGCCGTTAGTTGACCGTTAACTTGGCAAACCACAGGGATGATTTATGTAACAGACAAAAAAAAAAAAAAAAAAAAAAAAAAAAAAAAAAAAAAAAAAAACTGATTAAAAAAAATTGTTTAAAAAAAAACTGATTTAAAAAAAAATTAAAAAAAAACGAAAAATTGTTTAATAAAAAAACGTTTACAAAAAATAATTATTACACTTAAATTGGTGCTTATGTATAATGTCAGGGCCTAAGAGAATTTTTTTTTTTTTTTTTTTTTAAATTATTATACTTAAATTTTGGGCTTATGTACAACATGAGGGCTTAAATTTTTAATGCGTATTTTGTACGATTTTTGTATATTTTCATCAATTTTTATACGTTTTCGTCTGTTTTATAAGTTCTTATACGTTTTTGTATAAAATAGGCAATTAAAAATTTAAGCCCTCACGTTGTGAGGGCCTAATTTTTTTATTTTTCATTTTTTAGAGTTTAATAAAAAAAAAAAAAAAAAAAAATTAGGCCCTCATGTTGTACATAAGCCCAAAATTTAAGTATAATAATTAAAAAAAAAAAGAAAAAAGTTTCTCTTAGGCCCTGACATTATACATAAGCACCAATTTAAGTGTAATAAATATTTTTTGTAAACGTTTTTTTTTAAGCAAATTTTTCGTTTTTTTTTTTTTTTTTTTTTTTTAAATCAGTTTTTTTTTTAACAATTTTTCTTTTTTTTTTTAATCAGTTTTTTTTAAAGGTTTTTTTTTTTTTTTTTTTTTTTTTTTTTGTCTGTTACATAAATCGTCCCTGTGGTTTGCCAAGTTAACGGTCAACTAACGCCATGACCCGTCAAAGGACCAAACTCGTAACTTTTGCATACCACGAGGACATGACCCGTCAAAAAAAAGCACAGGGACATTTTCTGCAAGATCCGACAAACCACAAGGACCAATTATGTAATTAACTCTATAATATATATACAAAATAATTTCAAAACATCGGGTAAACTAATAATATAATTTTTATAGTCTTAAAATTAGTATAAAAATATATTTGAAATAATTGTTGGACGTGTCGGATCAATTATTCAAAATAAATGATCGTGCGCTAGCGTTGATTTAATAAATAAATATACGTTAATGAAATATGCAAACCCATGCATGAACTAATATGAAAATGATGTTACTGATGATATGTAGACTAACTCTAGTCTATATTAAGTGTCCTCAATGATGTTTCTGAATTCGCAACTTAACCCTTACGGTTACGTGAATTTGATACTCATAAACCTAGTTTACGAAAAATGATGAATAGTGAATAATGAATAGTGATTTTTCTCCGGGAATAAATAGTGTTTCGTGAATAGTAAAATTTTAAAATAACCTCTCAAAGTCGCAAACTGACTTCAAAAATGATGAATAGTAAAATGATGAATAGTAACCAGTGAATAGTAAATTCCCGAGATTAATAGTAAATTTGAGAAATGACCTGAAATTACGAGTTGTGACAGTGAGTGAAGTCAACCTAACGGAATGAAGAGGAGTTTAGTAGTGTATAATGTGGTGAATGTGTAGTTGTCATAGACCTATCGGGGAGCATGTCTAGCGAGGGTAGCTTTGAGGTTGCATCTTAACATATGTCGTTAAAATGTTGATTTATAATTTAACGGATATGACACTTAGTTTACCTAAGTTCAAACTTATGTATTTGTAAAATTTTAACGACAAAGTATTACTATGATTTATAACACTTTGATAACATATGAAAGTAGTGTCTAATACTACTTACGCTTAGTGGAATTCGACAAAATTGATGAGGAGCATTATGTTCATTTGGTTAAATGAGAGATGAATATCTATGATTGCTATGACTCATGGATTTCTCTCGATATAGGGTCTTAGGTTTGAATTTGAATGAGCAAAGTTACATATTTGCTCGAATTTGATTTTTTGGTTATGATGTTTTACCAATTGCATTGCAAGGTAAATTTTTGGGGTCTTGGATGAGTATTCCAAATTGTCAAGGCTACTTTAATAGCTTTCAACCATATTGGTTTGATGATTAGTTGAAGTGAAATTCAAATGAATTACGTATTATTAGAATCCATTAATTTCAAGCACAATTCGATACAAAGTAGTGGGTAAACCACGAATACATATATTCCCAAGAAAAAATACAATTCTCCACGAGGGAGTTTGAGCAGAGGGTAAATCAACAAAATCAATGAGATGACGATGATGACCAAGACCGGGCTAATCATTCTTGAACACTTCTTGAAGATTTGAAAGATGATAATATGTTTTTGTGAGAGTGGCGGTTCAAATATATAGCGAAAAATATGAACATTGGAAAACTGTGTATGGCCGTTGCACAGTTGACTTACAGACCCCTTTCCAAAGGAAGACGGACCTTTTTGGAAGGTTCCGTGGGTTTCGTGATAAGATTACCAAAGATAGTTTGAAAATTTTTAACTACTTTATGTCAGGTTTGACTAGTAGATTTTTCGGAATTCAGTGATCATCTGGATGTGCCTAGTTTAATTTAGATTGGAAGGAGGTGAATATAGTCATTCTTTGATACGCCTATTGTAAAGGATAACTATCTTGTTACTAAGTCGTATTCGACGCATGTTAGGATAAGTGCCATAGTAGGTGTCAAAGTGAGATAAGTGCCAACAGTAGGTGTCAAAGTGGGATGAAATGAGTGTTACAAATGCACAATGATGATCCATGATAAAATTGTCTAATGGATATGAATGACTAATCTAAATGAACCTCCATTTGTAGGAAGCCTTCAACGGATGAAGATCACAAGTTCCCTAAGCTTGCTATGATAGATCTTCAGGTATGTATGCTTGTAGTGGATGAGGATGGAAGAACTCTAAGCTTCCTGTAGAGGATCATTTCGGGAGTATGCTTACAACAATTTGAAAGTTAGAAGCATTATGATCATGTGATATAAGGGTGATTATGAGTATGCTACTACTAATCTAAATGTATACAAAAGGGTAGAGAGAATGTATGTTCAAGTGGTGAAGAAATGAATGAACAATGGGCTTTTATTTATAGCAAAAAGAGTCAGAAAACCACGGATCCCATGAAACCAAAAAAAGGTTCATTCCTTTTTAAAAAAGGGATCCTTGGGCATGTCAGACAAAATCTTGGATTTTGCACAAAATCTTTCCAAAATCAAAACCAAGTCTTTCCAAAATTCTTCCAAGATATTCTTTGAGATATTACCAGATTTTAAATGACATTTTGATGTGAAAATACACTCTTAGATGATATCATTCATGATGTAAAAAATCATTTTTGGTTTTCTTTAAAAAAGAATGTAAACTAGTGAATAAAATGTCTAGCTACCTTTTGTAAAATAAAATGTCTAGTTAAATGCTTGTCAAAATAAAACATATTTTGTCAAGTATAAGTAAACTTTAGTGTTTGTATGAAAAATATGATTAGTTTACTTTGTACAAATAAAAGTGTATATTTGTACATAAACTTTAGTGTAAAAATAAAAGAGATGTATTTGTATAAAATACTTGTATATGAAAAATAAAAATGAGGTTCGAAATAGAATTATAAACCTATAAAATACTTAAAGACTCTAAAAGTATTTTTTTTAAACATTCTAAATGGTTTGTTAAGAGGTTTGATCATAATGCCACATAAAAAACATGTACGAACCTGGGTTGTAGCTTACGAGGACTCGAGACATCGAGAGGTGTTGAATGTATGTTGAGACAAAATATGATTACGAGTAACTTGTACATTTTACGTTATGTATTGCAAGTTACATGTTTGTCATCAATCAAAATAAACGTGACTGTATAGATTAAATATCGTAATATTTGCGCTAACAGAATAGACACAGTAAAAGATGAAACTTGGAGCTAAGAAGAAGAATTTGTATAAGTCCAGCAAGAGCATACAGCGTATCTATACGCTGAAGATATGCCATATCAAACACTTAGAAGGATTCACGAAGAATCATCATTTTGAAGACATACAACGCATTTAACTCTGGCAATACGCTATTCATTCGAACCCTTGCAGTCAAAGCCCAAGTCAACAGTTGAAGACATATTGCGTATGAAATTCTGTACATATGTCGTATTGAAGATCTTATCCCCAATCCAAGTTTATTAAAGATTTTAAGGTATATGGTTTATCGCATTCTAGTATATGTCGTATTTAAAGAAGACAAATGAATAAACTGGAATATTCTAATTATGTTCCCGACTCAAGATATCTGGAATACGGCGTATTGGAACTCAATACATTGTATTGACACATCAAATGGGTAAACTATAAATTCAAGCCGTAGCTTAATATTTTCACATCATTCCAGCACTACCAGACGACTTTGGAAGTTAAGTAACACTAAGAGATCAGTTCCAAAGCCAAGAGATCAAGAGGAGAAGGTCATGTATCATCACATGAAGTATATTCGTTCAGTTTGCTTATTGAATTCACCATGTTATTTATTATCGAACCGTGTGTATCTATTTATGTGCTTGCTACTGAGATTATGAGGTAACACCCTTAGGTGTTAACCATGTTATGATTTTTACATTTATTTGATTTCATTTATGAAGACTTAATGCATTTCTGTTGGATAATTTATATGTTTATCGATCGAATAATATGTTCATTTACTTGTTTATCGTTCTATGTCTATTGTCTAGATTATCATAGTGTAGTTCTTTATCTATATAGGTAATCTGTATCACTATAGTCGGTACCCTTGACATTCCTTCATTGGTGCCTTTCCTTAGGACTCGTCGATTAGGCCCCCGAGGTTAGACAAAAAACGACTAAAACATGTAAGTTAGCATAAGTTTTCTTCAATAAAGTGACCGCGTGAGAGATTAGGTATTACTATGGGCTTAGGATACCGCATATAAATCGTATAGATTAGTTGACACTGCTTTTTGTGTGACTGTAACTGATTAGACCGATAAATTGCTTCAAGGATATAGGTTACTATCATAAAAATAGGTAACCATGACCATCTGGCCTAGTTTAACATCGATAGGAAAATGTTGTCTGCATGTTCCTGACGTCACTAATATAAATCATTAGGTCATTTGCACTTATAAACAGATCAATGAAAATGTAGTAGGATTACTCTTTAATTTGATCAGAATCGTAGTTTAGTATAATTAATCTCTCTTTAATATACTTTTATTGTTTTTAGTAGTTTAATTAATCTTAAAATCAAAACCCCTTTTTAAACTGTAGAAAATTCACTGGGTTAACTATTAAGTTCATTTGCTCCTTGTGAATGACCCATACTTACCAAACTAGCTAGGATTGACCGGGTACACTGCCCGTTAAAGTTAGAAGGCTTAAAATAACACATCATTATGATAATTTCGAAATCTCGTAATCATCATGGAGGTAAAAATGTGTACATCGGGGACGCACAACAAGTTCACATGACCGAGTTTAATGATTTATGCCGAGAGTCGCATCTCATAACCGCATAGATGATCAATGTTTCAAATTGTTACTTTGGTATTATCGTTTCGACTTCCATATATTTGATAATTGGGATGCATTCTAACTGAGTTGATATTTTTATTTTTTAATATTATTCTCCCCGAACGAACAACCTCAAAGAAGCTACACTTTATAGTCTGTTCAACATTTTATGTTGCGTGCAGAAGACTTAAGACATTTGAAAAAATCAAATGACACTTTTTTGGCATTAAAGGGTTGTCAGTTTGGGAGGGAGCTGTATATTCTATCTATTTTTTTTGTGTTATTTGGCATCATTTATAGAAAATCAGAAAATATCAAAAAGAAGAAGGCTCACTAATTAGGAGGGATTAATAACCCAATTAGATATTATACTGGAAGTTCATATCTAAAGATAAAAGCCGAAGTATTCGGAAGAGGGAACATCAAGGTTGATGCACATAGAGTTCAAAGCAAGAGATCAAAGCCGACATCATTGGAAGAGAGAACCTCAATTCATCATCAGTATTACATTTACAGTATTCGACTACAAGTAAAGAAGATGAAAGTTGGGGATTCATGGAGATAAAAGGCTTATGAAGACATCTTAGAGTTGTTGCACCTACTTTGTATTGTATATTTAATTGTAGGGAACATTCTAACCATTCACGTATGTCATCATCTAGAGGGAGATTGTTAGCTTTAAAGAAGATGACATTTACGTAAACTGGACTAGTTATCTAGAGTAGCGTATACGCAGGGACTCATATTGTAATATGTGAAACATAACCTTTGTAGAGCCTATATATACCCCTCATGACTCTCCATGAGTGGTGTGGGTTGTCTATTATTCATTTCACCTAATAACACTTTCTCTTTCACTTCCACTGTAACATCCCGCCTACTCAGACCACAATATTGTCCGCTTTGCCCGCAGGCTCACGACTTTGTTTTTGTGGCCTCATGTGAAGACTTCCCTGCAGGTCACCCAAGCCAGTACTAATCTCACAAGAGCACGCTTAACTGCCAGTTCCTAATAACTCCACCCACAGTAGACCACAAAACACGTTGTGTCATTGTACGGAGAATGTTATCTCATGAGCCCAACATCTCTCCAGGCCATAGCCGATGTGGGATTTGCCTAGGGTGTTACAATCACCCCCCCCCCCCCAAGGACTCATCGTCCTCGATGAGGTTTGCCCCACCATCACGAATGGCTTAGGAGTGGCTCTGATACCACATGTAACATCCCGCCTACTAGGACCACAATATTGTTCGCTTTGCCCGCAGGCTAACGACTATGTTTTTGTGGCCTTATGTGAAGACTTCCTGGCAGGTCACCCAAGTCAGTATACTCTTACAAGAGCACGCTTAACTTTCAGTTCCTAATAACTCCACCCGCAGGAGACCACAAGACGCGTTGTGTCTGATAAAGCGAATGTTATTCTTATATACCCAGCATCTCTCCAGGCCTCAGCCGATGTAGGATTTGCCTAGGGTATTATCTGTAATACCCTAGGCAAATCCCACATCGGTTGTGGCCTGGAGAGATGTTGGGCTCATAAGATAACATTCTCCGTACAATCAGGGACGGAGCCAGGGGGTCCCGTGGGTGCCCGTGACACCTATGGATTTATTCAATTTAGTGTTAATTTTAAGAAAAAGCATCGTTTTTTCTCAAATACATCTTAAATGACCTCGGTCTATTGAAATTTGTTCTTAGTCTTATTTAGTTAGCATTTTAAACTCTATTATATTATGATAAAAAAAAATTGTGCACGCGGTCATTTTTTATCCTGGCTCCGTCCCTGCGTACAATGACACAACGCGTTTTGTGGTCTATTACGGGGGGAGCTCTTAGGAACTGGCAGTTAAGCGTGCTCTTGTGAGAATATTATTGGCTTGGGCGACCTGCCGAGAAGTCTTCACATGAGGCCACAAAAACAAAGTCGTGAGCCTGCGGGCAAAGCGGAAAATATTGTGGTCTGAGTAGGCGGGATGTTACAGGTGGTATCCGAGCCACTCCTGAGCCATTCGGGATGGTGGGGGCAAACCTCATCGAGGAAGATGAGTCCCTAAAGGGGCTGATTGTAACACCCTAGGCAAATCCTACATCGGCTAAGGCCATGAGAGATGTTAGGTATATAAGAATAACATTTGCCTTATCAGACATAACGAGTTTTATGGCCTATTGCGGGTGAAGTTTAGGAACTGGCACTTAAGCGTGCTCTTGTGAGAGTAGTACTGGCTTGGGTGACCTGCCGGGAAGTCTTCACATGAGGCCACAAAAATAAAGTCGTGATCCTGCGGGAAAAGCGGACAATATTGTGGTCTGAGTAGGCGAGATGTTACATCCACCCTTTCTCTACTTTTTCTCTCTAGAACACAACATGTATATTGATTACTTTGCATCTCATAGACCTCCAGATCATGTTTGGATGTTGATATATTTGGGCCAACAAATTTATCTCTTGTTAGGGTTTTATTCTCTAGAGGTTGCATGCTCGTTATCAACCCTTGGAGTAGGGATATCAAAATTTTATTTCCCTGTCCTGCATTAGTTGATATCAGAGCCAAGTTAGTATCCTAAATGGTGAATGTGTAGAAGATTTAAAAACCCATATTGTTGCTTGGGTATGGTCTGAAGAACACGTGGATTATGATTTTATCAAAATCGTATCTGATGTGTCATCTGTGGTCTATATTATTTTACCAAGTTTTATATTTAAATTTTGATGAATAACCTATAGACACACTAATAGGCAGTGTACTCGATATGTTAAATCTATTTAATGGTAAGTACAAGTCGTTCTCTAGGAGTAAGTTGCCTAAATACTAACCTAAAGGTATTCTAATTATCTATGTTAGGAATTAGAAATTCCAGGTATTAAAGAGTCGGTCACCTCAAGTATATGTAATCGTTAGAAAGCTCATAGTCGTAGTTCTTTTAAGTTATGTATTATTTAGTTACGTAACACCGTGGAGGACGGACGGGTCTTTACCCACTGTATGCCTGATCCACAGCCCGTTGTGTGGCGTTTTATTGTAAGACTATAAATACTCTCTACCTTCCAAGGTAGAGAGTTGGAGCTCATAATAAGATCTTTTCTTTCTCTCACTAAGTTCCCTAAACCTCTAACTTTCTCTCTCTAGAACTCACCTTTATACGCCCACTTTGTGTTATGGTTTGATGTGTATGTGAAATCCAATTTCCTACAATTGGTATCAAGAGCCATGGTTAGATCATATCTTACATATCTTTGGATTTCTAGTGGTTTTTAGGTGGTTTTTTTGAGTTTGAAAAAGTTTAGTGGTTTTTTCATCATTTGGTTGATTTCTAGTGTTAAAGTTTGGATTTTGGTAGTATTTTTGTGTTTAAAATCATCTCAAGTGTTTAGGTTTTGATTTAGAAGGTTTGAATCATAGTGGTTGGGTTGTTTTTGGATTGAAAAGTGGTGTTTATGTGTTTTTCATGCTAGCGACTTGAGCCACGGAAAAGTTTTCTTGGTAGCGACTTGCTTTACAATTTGGTAGCGAGTTGTAGTTGAAAGTCGTAGCGAGTTAGGGTTAGCGACTTGTCTAGTGAGACAAGCCGACAAACAGTACACTTAGTGGATTCTCCACTACGGGGTAGCGACTTGGTGGACGTTAGCGACTTGTACTTTTGTTCGTTAGAGACTTGGTGTTAGCGATTTGGTGCATAGCGAGTTGCTATTTAGCGACTTGACACTTTAGCGACTTGGATCTTAGCGAATTGCTGTCAAAATTTTGCTAGCGACTTGTATCTTAGCGAGTTGTTATATAGCGACTTGACTGTGTGTTAGCGACTTGGGATTATAGCGACTTAGTAGTTAGCGACTTGGTTCAAGATTTCCTAGCGACTTGGGTAATATCCTTTGAATACGGTTTTCTCTTGATTTAGTAAAATCCCGTGAAAGAATCTATTTCCCGGTTTAATCATAGAGTTATAAAATCCCGTTTAATTTGTCATCATGTCTACCAACGCTCCTACAATCATCTCCACTGTTGCCGAGGATGTTCAAGCAGCTGGTTCAGATACTCGTCCACCCATGCTTGACAAAACTGACTACGACTCGTGGGCTCAACGAACCAGATTGTACTGTCTTGGAAAGGAAAATGGAGTCAACATTCTCAAATCCATTGATGAAGGACCATATCGGGTTGAGACTACTAGAGAATTAATTGATACAACTGAAGATGGAACAATGATCTATGGAATTGACAGACCAAAGACATATGATGAGCTCGATGATAAGGAGAAAAAGAGATTCGATGCTGATATCAGGGCTTCTAACATCGTACTTCAAGGTCTTCCAAAAGATATCTACAAGCTGATCAATCACAACACCGAAGCCAAGGCAGTGTGGGATAATGTCAAGATGCTTCTCTCAGGTTCTGAATTAACTATGGAAGACAGAGAATCACAACTCTATGATGAATTTTAACACTTCAAGATGAAACCAGATGAGAGTGTTTATGAGTACTATGTGAGATTCCACAAGCTTGTTAATGATATGAGGAACATCAGAATGACTATGCTTAACATTCAGCTGAACTCAAAATTTGTGAACAACATGAATCCCGAATGGCACAAGTTTGTCACTTCTGTGAAGCTCACTAAAGGATTGAAGAATACAAACTATGAGCAACTCTATGCCTTCCTCCTTCAGAATGAGAGACATGCTATGTTTGAAAAAAGGATTCTTAATCAGTTCAAAACCAACCAGGGAGAAACAAGCTCATCAAATGATTCAACTGCCTTCTACTCAAACATCGGAATCACAACCAAACCCTCACAAGTCATACCCATGGGTAATGGTAATCACAAACTCATTCCTAATCCTATGTTCAAACAAGCTGATGCTGATGCACACATGGGAAACTTCATTAATCAACTAGCTCTCCTGATTAGTCAAAACATGAACTCTCTTCCACACACCAACAACAATCTCAGAACTGCTTCCAATCCACATAATCAAGCCACTGTCAGAGATGGGAAGGTTATGGTGCAGCCAGTTCAAGAACGACAGTACGAACAAGCAAGAGGTGGAGCTGGTAGAGGTTATGCTGCAAATCAGAATAGGGGAAGGAATGGTAATCAGGCTCAAGTAAAGCCAATCAAATGTTACAATTGTGGAGGTGAGGGACATATTGCAAGGAACTGCACATCGCCAAAACGCCCTCAGAATGCCGAGTACTTCAGGGATAAGATGTTGCTTGTGCAAGCTCAGGATAATGGTGCAGCTTTGGATGAAGAGGAGTTGTTGTTCTTGGCTGAGGGAAATGCTAAGACATATGATGCAGATGTGGATGAGCAACCAATTCAGGAGATAGGTCATAATCATCAGAATGCCTTTCAAGTAGCCGATTGTGATGCATACGACTCTGATGTTGATGAAGAACCCACTGCACAAACCATCTTCATGGCTAGCATTTCTCCAATGGTCTCTCCTAAAGTCTCTTCATCACCACAAGCTGGTCCATCCAAAGACAAACTCATTTATGAGGTATTAAAATTATACGATGAAGTTGATGAGCAAAAGATACATAACGAAGTACAATCAAATGTATTTAATGAGTCAGATATTGAAAATATAGGTAATATCAATGTTGTCCCATATGATCAATATGTGAAACAAATTGAAAGTGAGATTGTACCAAGTGATGCATCTGCTGCAGTCAATAATGATTATGTTTTTTATGAATTCACTGCATGTACCCCTGATGATTCTGTCATCTCTGAACTGAATGCCTATAAAGAACGTGTTGCTATTTATGAACAACGTGCAAAATTTGAGTTGACCACCCGTGAGCAGGAAATGGATGACCAAATGCGTACAACTATTAGAAAAAGTAGGTTTAGAGAAGAAGTATTAAAACAAGAGTTAAACTCCTTACAAGAAAAGCTTTCTAAAACTGCTAAGCAAAAACAAGAACTTCAAGAAAATGTTAAAATGCTTAAGCAAGAATTCAGTGCTAAGGAATCAAAACTTTTGAATGATTTCTCTAATCTAAAAACCTTGAAAAACAAGCTTGAAAATAAGTTGTACGTACAAGGAAATACCATTCAGACTGCTCACTTAATCACTAAGCATAGAGTCTTAAGCGATAAGCATACTGTTCCCATTATAGATAAACCCAACCCTGAGTACGGGAAGATTGCAAAAGCAGCTCAAAGTGTAATCTATGATGGCAATGAGATTCTTAAACCTAGACAAAAACCTAGTTGCTTTGAGTGCACAGAGGAAGATAAGAAATTAGATGAAATCACTAGGGAGAAGATGAACAAGAAACTAAATGATCCTAAATGTAAAGAGAAGAAAATAATTATCACACCCCATGACTACAAAAAGGAGAATTGGATCTCATTGAACATGTTTAAGCCACAAACATTGTTGACTCCCGAACAAGTGTTCTGGAAAATGGACTTAGATCAGCAGAAAGCGGAAAATATTGTTAAAACAAACCCTCCCCTTAGGAAAATGCCTAAAGCGACTGTGTATCCTCCCAATACACTAATGCATCTAGTTCCTAGAACTATTGCCACTAAAAGCAAGACCTTAATAAGTCAATACGTTATCTTTCAACTATTTGTTGATTTTGAGAAAACTTGCAAGAAAAGGATCACACCCACTGGTATCACTGAAGGGGAAAGGGGTTTTGAGCAAACGAAAGAATGTTATTTAACTGAAGTCATGCCTTTCTTCAAACAATTAAAAGATCATTTTGAAAGTCTTAAAAAGGGAATGAATTTAGACATTAAAGAAATGGAAAAGGAATTTGATGCAATGATAGTTGAGGTTAGTGACTATGAGCGAGCACTAAAATATAATGAGAATGAGAGGAAGAACTTGCATACATTGAATGAGACTCTTATTTATGAATGTATCACTCAAGATGTGTTTTACACTGCAACGAATTGTTCAATTAATGCATCTCAATTTCATGAATTATCTGTTGCTTTGAAAGTCTCCCATGATCGTGTCATTGAGCTTGAGAAAACTAACTCTAAATTTCATGAGAAAGTTGAACAGGATGATCATGATAACCTGGTGAAACAGTTTTCTAAATTTGAAGTTGAGCATCTTGCTTTGCAATTAAAATATCAACATCTAAAGGAAAATGTTAAAACTTCAAATATCAAGACATCTTCGGATGCTCCTGAGTTTGATGCAGTTTTTGAAATCAACAAACGTGATGAACAAATTCGAGCTCATTGTCACACGATCAAAAGATTGAAAGCCCAAATTTCACAACTGAAAGGTGAAAAGAAGGATGTGACAGGTTCCCATATGCCTCCACCTTTAGATTCTCAAAATTTCCAACTTCAAAACATTATTAATAACTTACAAAAGGAAAATTATTGTTTTAAAGCTGAAATTTCAAAGGTTAATGATCAACACAAAGAGTTATGTGATTCATTTAGAGTTAATCATGATAAACAAATTGAAAAGATAACTTCTTTACATAACGAGATTGAGAATCTGAAGCGTGAGGTGAAAGGAAAGTTGCCAATCCCCAATTGCAATTATTCTGTTCCTAAGGTTTGTGCTTGTGATAAGTATGCTATCGATATGTTATATATTCCCCCGCCCATTAGGAATAATGAACTTGCACATAAAGCATATCTCTTATACCTTAAGGAAAGTTTGAAGGGTCTCCGTGAGATTGTTGAAGATGAAAGATTAGAAAAACCTTTTGATAGTACTATAGCCTATGCCTGCATGGATGCCAAACGATCTCAGGAACTCTTAGAGTATGTAATTGTCACAAGTCCGAAATCTAGCAATAGGCGAGATAGAATAGTTGTGCCTTGTTCTATGCCTAAAGCCAAGCATGTGACCCTTGATATGCCTTGTTCCATGTCGAAATTCAAGCAAGCAACCTTTGATGTGCCTCCTATAATTTCAGATCCCAGCACTTCTAGACCAGGAATGCAGAAAGTAGTGAAGCCATGTAATGTTCCCATCGTTACTTCTATAGATGTTAAGATTGACACTAAAGTTAGCGGGTCAAAACCTAGAAGCAATGCAAAGAAGGATAGGATTACGCAAACTAAAAGTGTTCATGATAAGGAAGTGAAAGAACACCATAGGGACAAGAAGTTTGATTTGAACAAAAAGAATCGTGTTAGTTCTAGTATTAGCTCTAAGCTTACTGAAATTAATTCGAGGCCTCATGCTGTCTGCAAAACATGTAAAAAATGTTTATTTTCTGGTAATCATGATAAATGTGATGTGTTATTTCTGAGGTCTAAGATTCATAGCCCAGTTAAGAAAGTTTGGAGAGCAAAACAGATTAAGCAATCCTGGAAACCTACAGGGAATCTGTTTACAAATGTAGGATTTCAATGGAAGCCCACAGGTCGAATATTAAAAAATGGCAAACCTTACCCCTCAGCTAGATCCACTGTGCCTAGAATAGTGCCTGTTAAGGTTTGGAAACCAACTGGTAGAATAATCCCATTAAGCACAAAATGTCATTTGACTAAGTCTGATGCTTCTACTAGTTCAGCGTCTAGGGATAATGCCATTGCATCTAGGGTTTCTGCTGATTCAAAGATTGTTTGTGCTAACCAAAAGGAACCCATCAACATGTGGGGATCCAATGTTTCCAATTCTTTGTCTTCGTCTGTTGTCCAAAGCAGGTCGTACAAATCGTCCCTTGGTATTTGGGTTCGGGCAGCTCTAAACATATGACTGGGCTCTTAACAATGACGTCTGTTCACATCAGTTCAGGCCTCGTACTTCATCATAATGGCGTCTGTAGATAGCACTTCAAGCCCCGTTCCTCAAAGAAAAGAAAGGTGTACGCTTCAGTGCGCTTTATCTTCAAAAGAAGAGAAATCTTCATGTTTATGACCATTATCATCGACATTCTTCATCAACAAGCTTCATGTTATTCCACACTCTATCAACCCTCAAGTGGATCTACGTTCATTGGTGTATATTCTTATTCACTTGTTTAAATCAAAAATGGCAACTTCGGATGCAATTTTTGAGGGGGAGAAGAGTGCATATACTACATGTTGATGGATGCTTGAATTATGGTCATACGACTCTCCTCCAACGCCTTATGTTAACTGGGATCTATTGTTTGGAATTCATTGTTTCAAGATATGTTTGATGAGTATTTCCAACCGCTAGCGAATGTTGATCATCTAAGAAGTACAACTCAGACTATTCAAGAAGCCTAATCTCCAGTTATTCCTCAAGGCGTTGTTAATGACTATCGTTGTTGTTGCACTCATGAATAGTGATCCACTCTTTGGTATTCCTTTGCCAAATCTTCACGGATCATTGTTTCATTGTTCTTTCCTTAATTATTGGTGAATCTTCCAGATCTGTCTCTACATGTATACCTTTAGGAAGAATGCATTGATGTAGAGGAATCATTTGCTCCGGTTCATTCAGTGGGTCAATGTACATCCGATTGTATGTTTATTCACGTGTTCGACATTTGACTCAAGTTGATTACTTCGAAGTTACTCATTTATCACTTATGTGAGGTTGAAGTTGACGTTCACAAAGGCGTGTTCTTATTTGTTAACTTGCTCGGGCTTAAGAATTTGAGTTGAAGACTTGGGTTATCTAGTTACCAGCAGTCGGGGTGGTTGGTTGAAGACCTGGTTAACTATCACTATTAGGAGTTACGTTGTTTTACTCAGTGTCACATGCAGATGACGATGTGGATAATCTCAAGAGGTGTTAATGTCTCATACTCTGTTTGAGTAGTGAGTACTTAGAGATTTGCTTGAAGCATAGATTCTCGACACCGTTCTTCCATCATTAAGATACAAATGCGGGGAATTCGACTTCTGTTTCAAGTTTGGTATATAGGGTTTTCTTCAACAGTGGTCACTTCAAATTGTCTACATATGGGTTGATAAAGATAGTCAGAGAGAGTTTCTGTTGCAGTTGATTCTCACAGGATTCATTTGGGTTATTTAAGTTCTTCTCACAAGGCTTCAAGTTTATGGGTATATTATGTTTTGCTGATTCTGAGGTATCAAAACCAGCAAGGGGGAAGGAGACATATATCTAAAAGCTCAACGAGTACACATGATGAACTTAACACTTCTACCTGATTGAAGTTATCCCGGAAAGACAATGGTCATAACCGTAGAGAAACTCAGTGTTTAACTCGTAGCCTTTGGTGTATTATTCCAACTATTTGGGGAAAGGATATATTATTCCAACTATTTGGGGGAATGATGTATTATTTTAACTATTTGGGGGAAATGGTCTCTGGAGACTTTTGGTAAGTGTTACATCAGCGTTCAGTTAGAAGAAATGTGAGAAGAATATTTGGAGCGTGAGATGATATTGCTTATCGACATCTTCGATATGGTTATGATAAAGTGCTTCTGGTTATTGCTTCATGTACACTATGTAATGATGATTTCGATGAGATCGCAACCATCAGGGGAGAGATTTGTGTACATCAGGGACGCACAACATGTTCACATGATCGAGCTTATTCAGTTATTCCGGAGTTGAAATCCACAGAGATGATCAGTGATTCAACATGTTACTTGGATGTCATAGTTTTCACTCTGGTTGGGTACATGTGTACACTATGGGCTGATTGGTTATATGTTAGATGTTGATATAATTGTTCTCCCATACAGACGACTATACAAATCCGCAGAATGATGATTACATCGGGGATGCACAACAGGTTCATGTGATCGGGCTTAATCATGTATCCTGAGTTTGATAACCGCATAAAGGATCACTGGTTCAACTTGTTACTTTAGTGTTTTCATGTTTCTTTGGGTTGTTGAGCTTCATTCAATGAGACTGTTATCCTTCACATTCTACTTCTTGGGGGAAATTGTCTTAATTCGAAGATTGTAGGTTTTGGGGGAAGCTACCAAAGATTCTCATTTAGAAGGCTCATGTTCAAACGATTTTCTTAGAAGCCTCGAATGCTTTGGTGGTTAAAGTTTAAGAGATGTTGATTTCTTTCTTCTACAACGTGCTGAACGATATCCTTATCTCGGTACTCATTTCATCATCCTCTTAAACTAATTTATCTCTTGTAAATAGTTATTCAAAAAGCAAAATACAAAATTACAAAACCAACAAAAACCAAATAGAAAAATATAAAACTTTCAAAAAATCAATAAAAAATTGAAAAATCTTGAAAAATTCCAAAAATATTGTCTTTTTGTCATGTTTTCCTCATTTCGATAATATCTACGGTCTTTGTGCTGTCATTCAAAGAATGACACGGGACTTTAGATGTTGTTCAAATGTTAAAAAAAAATTAAAAAATTAAAAAATCAAAAAATATTTTTGGGAGAAAGAGAAAAAATTGGCTTATTGTCATTTCAGGCAGTAACCCGATTTTCAAAGAAAGAACAGAGCCATGCTTTATCTTGGTTTTCAAATTTCTTGCTCTGATTCTTTAAACTAATCCTTAATATCTAATGAAAACTAGTTGGTTTGAAAAATAACTCGGACTCTATTTTTGATAATCATCTGGACTTAAAAGTTTGTCAAATATCTATCTATCAATCAACAACATATGTCATTGATTGAGGGGGAGAATGATTTCAATTAAATTAAAAGGTTAATTGTCATTCAATTGTTTTCAAAAGATAATCATGCATGTTTATTCAATGGAGTTTAAAGTCTTAAAATCCGATCAATATCAGTTAAAACGTTTTCATAATCAAGTCACAATTCTCCTTAAAAGCTTTCAAAATCAATTTAAATCTACAAGAGATCACAAATCTCAAATGATTTGATAATTGTGATCGGGGGAGAATTTATGATTTAAATTGGATTTAATATGATAATTCGGTAAATGGTTTTATAAGGATGTACAAGCTCTCCTTCCGACATGTGCCAAATGATTTCAAATACTTGATGCACATGTTGAGGGGGAGCTCTTGTTCTAAAAATATCAAAACAATTCAGGTACAAAATGCTTTGATAATATATCTTAAGTATCTGGATTGATTTTCAAATGGTTTTCAATTGGTTCCAATGGCAGATGAACAATACCAAATAGACCGACCAACTTTACTTTATGTATGGTGATATAAGGATGATAAGGTTAGGTATTTGTTCCCATGATCCGCCAGAATCGGAGGGATCTACCCAGGGACAATCCACTAGTTAGTGTAGAAGTCCTTAGGTATATTGAAAAAGGGAGAAAAGTGAGATATGGGAAGAGTGCGGACTGAGACTGAGCTAGTACTGGAATAAACCTAACAAGGTTCTAGTTATGAAGTCTTGGTAAGCACTGAAGGGGTTGAAGAATGAAAAAGAATTGAATGAGAAAAGGGTGAAAATAAATAGCCCTCCAATTATTCAACCTTAGGGCAGATACCGGGTTCAATTCATATGCTACTGGTGGTTACCAAGGTAACATCGGTATTGAAGACAAGACGTCATGGACCCAGTGACGCACTGCACTTCAACTTCCCAAACCACTCAAGTTCCTCTTAAAAGGACTTGTTTCATTCTCACGGGGAACCAACATTATCTATCGACTTTCTCTTAGAGATGGTTGATATTGAAGAAGGAGACCCTCTCCCTAGTCTCCGATACATGATCCAAATATGCAAAAATTGAGTCTAGAGCCACGAGATCATCTATAAATCTCATTAGGACACTTTCAATGAAGACTCTCTGTTTCACACTATGTGGAAAGAGAGATTATATCTTGAGTCCTACGCATTATCCTTGTGGTATTGCCAGAACATCTGAGTGATATGCAAACATATTCACAATGAATATGGAAAGCCTTCTGAAGCCAACATCAAACAAGCTCCTGGTGGGTGGCATGTGAGATCTATTCAATAGATCAACCATGTGACAACTGAACAGAAACAATGGAGCGATTCAATCTTTTGAATCAATCCTGGTTCAGGTTATGGATTGACGGATACCTTTGAAAAACCGGTCATTGTGCTTAAAAACTCTTTTCTTTAGCACATCGATCGTGTATGAATATTTCAAATCAAAAGGTGTTTATGATTGATAATTGATTTTCATTAAAACCTTCGTTGTATTGTAAAAACAATTTCTATTGTCCGATACACGATTGTTTTTCAAATCTCTTTTCATCAATCAGTGAATCTCTATTCACTGGTTCACTCACTCCGCATTGTCTTCTTTGAGATGTTCCGGTTTGAGAACAGCTAGAGCAGCTGCGAAACCCTATCAAGGAAATTCTTCGGAATTATACCTGATCACAGGCAGTACTTGTACTGATCAACGGGGAACCGTGGGCCGTGTACCTCAATTCAACGAAAGTGATCAAAGACACTTTCGTGCGCTTTATTGCTAACTGTTTTATGCAGGTACACCCGACGTTTGCAGCTGATCAGAATGAAGCGGTCAATGCATAGCCGCATGCTCAGACTACACATTCATCTCTAAAGAAATCATGATAAGTGCATCAATGACTCTGATATTTTCACTCCATGCTTCTGCTACGCTGCTGCCAATATCATGAATCAACGAAAGCTTCCGCTACTCTGTTGAGAAGATATCATGATCCAGAATGTGAGCATGTCGGTCCGAAAGTCACAACATCACATAATACCAACACCACAATGGATGTCTCAGAGATTTTTGTTAGCTGATGATCTCAAAAGCTGGCTTAAAACTATTATCACGTGGATCAGTAAAAGACCTCCACTTGGATTAACCAAACATGCAATGAGTGGAATCAATGACTATGAGCTTCGGAGCAATGTACTACATCAAGAATGCAAGAACAATTGTTAATGTAATATATGTTTGTATTCAATGTAATTTTAGTATATGTTTGAGGTGACCTCCCTTAGGGGGAGATTGTTAGGAATTAGAAATTCCAGGTATTAAAGATTCGGTCACCTCAAGTATATGTAATCGTTAGAAAGCTCGTAGTCGTAGTTCTTTTAAGTTATGTAGTATTTAGTTACGTAACACCGTGGAGGACGGACGGGTCTTTACCCACTGTATGCCTGATCCACAGCCCGTTGTGTGGCGTTTTATTGTAAGACTATAAATACTCTCTACCTTGCAAGGTAGAGAGTTGGAGCTCATAATAAGATCTTTTCTTTCTCTCACTAAGTTCCCTAAACCTCTAACTTTCTCTCTCTAGAACTCACCTTTATACGCCCACTTTGTGTTATGGTTTGATGTGTATGTGAAATCCAATATCCTACAATCTAAATTAACTAACTAACCTAAACTATTGAAAATTGGGGGGGGGGGGGGTTAGCCTAAGAGTCTGGCACGAGTTTTGATAACTAATTAACTAATAAAACAATTAAATAAACTAATTAAACTAATTATACCAAGGTAACGATAATGGATAAAGGTTGATGTAAATAGTAAGGAGAACGTGCTAGCCAAGTTCATCATACCAATTAATAGTAATTTGTCTACAAGTGCAATGATTATTTAACTTATTTCATTGGTGATTCAAGAATGTAAACTAGGTGGGTCTTCTCCCTAAATCATATGCTAACAAAAGGTTAACGTTTTCACAGTTAACAAGCCCGCATAAAATCCTTCAACTATTAATTATAATTTATCTAGTTTTAACTAACTTACTTGCATAATGTAATTATCTAACCTAGAGGCATTACACACACTAGTCCTAATAGTGAAATTTGCTATGGGACAATTAGAGATGGTTTTCCTTACATCATACTATTATGATATGAATTTTTAGGATTACAAATTAATTTAAGTAACCACAATTACGGATACTTAAATTATAGAAATCAATTCATATTCCTCAAGATTTGGTGATAAGAACTGAATCAAGAAAGTAAACGAGTATTTAGCGATCAACATAGATAATATCCAACAAAAAAGCAAATTATCGATATAAACAAATCAAAATCAAATGGTATTCATAGCTTAGTTAACACATAAGGGTGTTAGCCCATAATCTCAGTAGCAAAACACAAAGTAATAATCAAAATGATAAAAGTATGATTTATAATGAGAACGATATGCTAACCAAATGATTATTCAAATTAATGATGATACAAAGAGTTCTCTTATCGAATGATTATGTTTACATGACCTTCTTGGCTCTTAAAATCATCTGGAAGTCCATCTTGGTGGTAAAAAGCATAACCTAAGTCGAATGTTAGGTTTTCTATATATAGTGTCTGGACTGGCTCGATACAGCATATCAGATGGCTTCAATACGGCGTATCGAGGTCTGTTAGCATGGGCTCCATGATCAAAATATTCTGAATAATGTATGAACTACCTTCCAATACAGCGTATTGATGACTCTGGATACGACTTATTGGGGCCTTTCCCGATCATGGATGTCTTGTGAAGTCAAGGGTTGGATACGGCGTATTTTCCGAGGTGAATACGACGTATTTTCTGAGGTGAATACGGCGTATTAGATCTCTGAAAAGTGGAATTTTCTTATGTTTCTTTATTTTAGTTCTAAATCACGTTCTTTTCCTTAACTTTCAACGATTGCTTTAACATTACTGAGATTTAATAAAAGTGAACAATTAAGTACCAAATCTCATATAAATAGTATAAAGAAGCAATATAAATGAGTTAAATGATACATATATATAGTACTTATTTGATGTCATAAAATATCCGCCAAGTTGAATTCTACTTACCCTAAAGTAGACTCTAGATCTTTACTTATGAAAACATATCCTAAACAATAGTCTAGGAACAATCTTTAAGTATATTACTCAATCAAAAGTGCACAACCAAACACCACAGAAAATAGGAAATGAAATTACACAAATCACTCAACTAATCTATGTGATAACATTTAGTAGTTCGCTCAATTGCTCAATCTTGATGAGTATTCTATCATAAGCTTGGCAAGAATATATATCTCCACCACTATAGTCTAGGAGTAACAAATCTAAAATGGTAAATTGGGTTAAATGATGTAAGGCTTAAAGGTTAAATCATTCTATTTAATCTCTACCGATACCAATTGTTAGGTCACATTTTCTTCATCATTACATACGTATATCATATATAGAGATAAATTTAAAGAGGGAAAGTAGTGAGTGTAAAGAACTAGTGAGAGAAATTAATATGCAAAATAAAATAACAACTAGAACCAACAACTCTTAACAAGGTAGGAGGTTATATTAATAGTACATACAAAGGAGGTTGGGCCTCCCATGGGCTTGCTATATGGGTGGACCTTAAAATAAACATACAAGCCCAAATAACTAAACGACCTAGTACAATACTTAAATGATTGGCACTTTCATTTTACAACAATCTCCCCCTAAGGGATGGTCATTATAGGTCATTGACATCCTTTGATCTTTTAACAGTCTTGGTTGTGACGTCCTCGTGCCTTGCTTCTTAGTTCTACTTTCTCGTTCTTAAGATCCGCTGTGATATCTGCTTGCCTTTCATCAACGTCTTTATTTATGGTGTCTTTACGTCTTTTCTAGCATTCTCATACTAATTGTTTAACTTTGTGCTTCATACTTGAGTTGTTCTCACTCTTTAACTTTGATCTTTGTCTCTTAACTTTACTGATTTTTTGACTTTGATGTAGAATCATTGTGGAATCCCAAACTATGGATCGATTCTCTAGCTTGTAAAGAGTATGTTGCTTTAGATAAATCCAATACAACAATGGTAGAAACTTTGTTAATGCTAAGGAGTATGCGGAATCTACTCAATAACACTTAGAAGATTAAGAACAAAACAATGTAACAGTAATATGATTGAACAAACAATATCACCAAAAGCTTCAATTTTATTAATCTTAATAATACGATTACTCTATCTAGTACTAGGGTTTACAACCTTGAAGCTATGAACAAACTCTATGAAACTATATGATAAACGTATAACATAGGATCTCCTTTTATACACTAAGGATTCCTTTACAAGATAACTACGTATCTTCTATATTGTTACAAAAATATACGCATCTTCTAAATACATAAGATATATGCTAAATATGTTGATATATATATCTCATCATACGTCTCTATCCACTGGCAATCTTTATCTTTATCAGAAGTATAAACTATCTACAACAGTGTTAAGTTAGTCTGGCAGTACTAAATTTACTCTAGCAGTACTAACTGAAGTTAGTACTGGTAGTGTAATCTGAAAATGTCTTGGCAGTACTAAGTATGCAGACCTTTAATTCCTAACAATCTTCCCCTAAACTTGTGATTTACCTCCAAATTACAAGTTTCTAAATTATACCTTGTCTTCTAAGAGGATTCTTCCAAACACTTATCTTCTAGGTCTGTCTGTTTGAATGAATATCTTTTGCCATTAAAAGTTTTGCCATCTCCTTCTCCTCTTCTACTTGAAGCTTTGCACTTATCATCAATAAAAGAGTTGTTTTATCCAAAGGATAATCCTTCTCTACTAGCATGTAAATATCAACTCCATACATTGTAGACACATGGTGTACTCCACATGAGTCATACAATTTCCATGTTAAATTCTGTGAACCAGTTTGATATTTCCATAGTGTGTCAGCTTCATCTGGTTCAAACAACCTCTTTAAATCTACCCATAGCACATTCTCCTTATCATCTGTAGGTTCTGCTGAAATGAACTTCTCATTAACTAAACTTCATAGCTTCTCTAGGTCATCTCTGTCAAATACCTTTAGCATGTATTCAAAGAACTGATATGCTTCAGTTTTGTTGTCAACTCTAATAATCTTCTAGTATTTCCTTGTGTCTTCAGTGTAGACGTCCTAGTCAATGATTTGATATTTAGTCTGTAAAGCCTCTACACTCATTCCTTCTTCTGGAACTACGATTATCAGCTATTGTAATTCTTCTTCCTGTTCTGCACCAGTAGGTAATTCTTCACTAACTTTTTGCTTCTTTGAAGACTCTGATTCCAAGGATGTTCCAGCTCTCTTAACACTTTTGCTCTCTTCTTATGTGTCCATTGGAATGAAAGCTTAAACCTTCTTGTAAGCCTTACAGTACAATTCTTCAATCTATTTATATGATCTACCAACAAGTTGACTAGCAGTTCAGTTATTTTGATTCTTCAAATAGGCAGTCATATACTTCTTATTTTCTGCTCTAGTTTGTGATTTACTCTTTCCTGCTTTAGTTTTCTCTGCATTCTGATTCTTTCTAATCACATCCAGTAGCTCTTGAAGTGCATTCTCTCTATCTTCTTCATTGAGAATTGTCCTTTCCTGTTCTTTCATCCTCTGAGCAAAAAGTCTATCATCAGTTATATGTGCTTCTTCATCTTCAGCTATTACTCTTTCAATCCTTTGTTGTTCCAAAAATTGTGCAATCTTCTGTTCTTCAAGTACTCTTGCTTGTTTCTGCTTAGGTATCTTCTAAGCCAATTCTTTAACAAGATCAATATGAACTTGAACCCTCTTCTTGATCTTCTTAGGTTGCTCATATTCTGTCACAATGCTTTTTCCTTTGTCTTTTGCTGTTGAACCCCTTCTGATGTACCTTTTCCCTTTATCCCTTGGACTAGCAGTACTAGTGGTTGTACTGGCAGTACTAACTTTTTGAACATCAGCAATACTAATATCCTCTGCAGCATTAAGATCTATTTCACCCATACCAGCATCACCCATATCATCTCCAAACCTCCCCTAAATATCTGCATCATCTCCAACCAATTTGATGTTTGGATCTTCATTAATTTTAGCAATTTTCCTCCCTTGTTTGGAAGGATCCTCCAAAGCAGCATCTGAATCATCTTCTTCACTAGTAGATAACACCACCTTTGTACTTTTCCTAGCTTGCTTGGACTTTAATTTGTGCTACAACTTCTTCATCGTGATGATTAGTTTGATTTAGGCATTACCATAGAGCTTCTTTGTCTCCAATAAGTCTGTCTCCAAGCTAGTTACTCTTTTTGTCAAATTTGTACAGGTTGCCATCAATTCATTAATAAGTTGCATGCTGCCCTCATCACTTCCAAGTGTGTTAACTTTTGGGAGAGGTGAATCATGGGGCATGTCAAACTCATTCTCAACCCTAGGTTTATCACCTGAGCCCCTCATTGTAGCATGTTGACTGGGGTTTCCATCACCTGAATCAAGCTCATGAGAACTTGACCCATTAGATGTTGTCTTGGTTTGAGTATTATTGATGTTACTACTGTCCTCCCCTACATCTAAGCTAGAGGGAATAGTAGCAGCCCATATCAATCTATCCCCTTCATCCTTTGGGATAGGCTCATCTGCAACATTGGCCTGAGTAGGAGATCTGGGCTGAGCAACAACAGATTCCTGTATGTTCCTCCTCATATATGTTTGTAAAATAGATTGTGGTTGTGAGGTAGATTAACACTGATGGGTGTGGGGCTGTTGATCCTTCACCCTGAGTAAGCATTGAAGCAAATAAAGGTACATCTACTCCAGGAAAACCCTTGCAAAACCTTTTCATATTACTAAAAACTTTTTGAGTTAGGGTTGGAGCAGGATAAAGATTTTGGTGAGCCCGAAGTAGAAATTTGTGTTTGGTAAAAACAGTTGCACAAATCTTGGATGCATCATAAATTTGCTTTTACTATCCACATTTTTCACCATACCATCAAAAATCATTTTTGAAAAGTTAAAAGTCCTGCTTGTGGCTAAACAAATAAAAGCAGTTGCAATATTGCTACTGAATTGCTCCCAAGAAGTTTTCTTTGGACTTAAGCAGTGTAAGATGGTATGAATGAGAAACTTCCATTGATGGGAAAAGTATCCTTTTGAAAAGTTAGAGTACCATCTGACACATACCCCATCAAGAAGAGTTGTTCAAAAAATTTAGTTATACGAAAGGAATGAATAATGTCATCATCTGCTAGTTTGAGATGTCTCCTAACAGATGACTCAGTAACAGTTATGGTTTTGCCATCAACTTTTGAAATTAACTTTACTTCACCATTATCAACTGTTGTAGAAGTAGCAGTATTCCAAAACTGATTGAGTATAGAAGTATAAATAGTGGGGTTTATAGTAAGTGCATACCTTATGGTACTATTATTAAGAAAATCCACTATCGGATGGAATTCATCTCTACCTCTTGGCTTCTCTAAGTATGCCACCATGTTGTGTTTGTCAACAAATTCCAAAATCGCCTTTAAGATTAAGAAAAGATGAATTGGTGTGTTAGGATATGTTTGTTTATGAGAGTATGTGAGTTTGGGAAAACCAATTGAGATTATAAATATATTACTTAGGGTTTCGATTGGGTCGAATTAAGAAATTGTTTCTTGATTGGGAAGAAAACTTATAAGTTAAAGAAAGATTATAAACAACCAAAGTTAAGAACCCTATAAGCAAAGTAAGTAACGGATATACCATAATGGCTATAATTAAAAAACAGTTATTCTCAATCAGCACTAATGGTTACCCAACAGTACTAAAATTAGCCTAGCAGTACTAAGTTTTAGCCTAACAGTACTAAGTTTTTCAAAAAGAATTCTCAGCAGTATGAACTCAATTTTCTTTTAAAACAATATTGCACTCAAACATTTGGAAGGGATTAAGTGTAAAGGAAGACACTTAATCAATTTCAGTCGCATTTGACCTCTGGTTGTGTGAGAACCAATGTTTTCAGTATAAAATACTGCCTGTGATCAGATGGACTCATTAAAAGTTCCTTCTTGATAGGGCTTCTATCACAAAAGTATTAGATTCATGTTTGCTCAATGTTCTTTATACCAGATGTCCGTAGACTGATCACACTATTCAAAGATAGAATGGTAAAGAGTGAGTTAGATCAGTTACTATCTGACTAACTAAATAACCATCATCCATGTTCCATATAGACATAGGACTGACTTCAAGAGAAAGATTTGAAAGGAATTCCTTAAATCTTCTCTATCATTAATCAGTTCCTCCATTACCAAGCAACCAAAACACCTCCATTGCTTTCCATCTGTATCTCCAACCATACTGATTTTCTGATCCTGCAAATGTTAGTCTAAAACCAAGAAAACATAATCCAACTATTTTCTTTATAACAGTATTAATTTAGAACACAAAGAGATTAAGACTTTTTAAGATTAAGCATTCCAATACTTGCTACCAAGTACTGAAACCTCCTAATATCAAAAGCTTTAGTAAGAAGATCTGCAACATTATCATCTGTGTGAAGTTTAACAACTTGAATTAGCTTTTTCTCATTGCAGTCTATTATAAAATGATGTCTAATATCAACGTGTTTTGTTTTAGAATGTAAAACATGGTTTTTTATTATACAAATAGTACTGCTGTTATCAATATTTATAACAGTGTTCATGAAGTTGTACCCATAGTCTAGCATCTTATTATGTACACATAATACTTGAGCACAACAATTAGCAGTAGCCACGTATTCAGCTTTATTAGAAGAATTTGCCATCACATTTTGATTTTAACACTGCCAAGAAATCAATCTGCATCCTCGGAACTGACAACCACCTGTTGTTGACTTCTTATCCAACCAAGCTCCAACATAATCACTATTTGAATATGCCATCAAGTCAAAGGGAGAGTCTTTAGGATACCAAAGGCCTATTTTGGGTTGGCCTTTGAGGTACTTAAATATCCTCTTCACAACATGTAGGTGTGAAGCTTTGGGAGTGACTTGAAATCTGGCACAGGCACATATATCAAACATAATATCTAGCCTAGAAGCTGTAAGATACATCAAGAATCCAATCATGGATCTGTACAAATGCTCATCAACTTTTTCACCATCTCCATCTTTGAGCAAAGGCTTGGAATTATCCATAGGAGTGCTTGCAGTCTTCATATCTGCATAACCAAACTTCTTCAATATCTCATCAATATATTTATATTGGCTGATAAATATCCCATCTGGCTTCTACTTCACTTGTAGCCCTATAAAGAAAGTAAGTTCCCCCACTCATTTGGAACTTATCATGCATCAGGTTCTCAAAATCTTTGCACAACTCCTTATTAGTAGAGCTAAAGATAATATCATCTACATAGACCTATAAAAGCAAAATATATCCCTTTTGCCTCTTGATGAACAAGGTATGATCAATCTTACCTCTGTGAAACCCATTGTCCAATAGATGCTTGGCCAAGGTTTCATATCATGCTCTTGGATCCTGACGCAATCCATAGAGTGCCTTCTCCATTTTATACACCTTGTCTAGAAAGTCTGGATCTTCAAAACCTGGGGGTTGACTGACATAAACCTCCTCTTCAATCTTTCCATACAAGAAAGCAGACCTAACAACCATCTGATAAACTGCACAATCTTTATAAGAAGCATCAGCCAAGAACAACCGTATTGCTTCAAGTCTAGCAATTGGGGCAAACACCTCATCATAATCAATGCCCCCTTGCTGTATGTATCCTTGAGCTACCAATCTAGCTTTGTATCTGACCACTATCCCTTTTTCATCCTTCTTGTTTCTGAAGACCCACTTTGTACCAATTGCCCTTTTTCCATTTGGTAAATCCACCAGTACGCAAACCTTTTGTTGCTTAAATTGTAGAAGCTCCTCTTGCATTGCTTCCACCCAGGCTGAGTCTTTGAGAGCTTTGGAAATCCTCTTGGGTTCTTCGTGAGAAAAAAACAAGAAAATAGGCAAGGGTGCAGGTCTGGATGAGCCTTCCCTTTATAGACAGTACTTAGAAAACCTGTTTCACTTGTATTCTTTGTCATATTCCTTGTTTTTACACCAGACTGTACTTCACCAGTTATATTATCAAGTGGATGATTTTTGTTGATTATGGTATGAGGGGTAGTAGGAGCTACATATGATGTGGCTATCTTGCTCAAATCCACTTCTTCTTCATCACTAAAAGGATCCGCATAGATAGGTGAAATAACAATATTAATTGGTGGAGCAGTACTAATATCTGGCCGAGCAGTATTAAGGTTATCAGGAATGTTTGCATCATTTTCCTGATTCTCAACTCCACTGTCTTTATGCACACCATCTTCATCCTCCTTTTCATCCACATTAGAAGGTTGTGGTCCATCATTGCTGACATCCTCTAAAGAAGTGACAAATGGAGAACCATCTTTCCATAGTGGCATCAATAGGTAGTCCTGGCTAGATCTTGTCTTCACATTAGAATGATATGTGCCATTACCTTCTTTTTTACCTACAAAATCATCAGCACCTGCAACAACTGGTATATAATTCATAAATTTTGTTAGCACATCAATGTCAAACATCCAATTTGGTCCATTTCCTTTTACACAAGGTTTGTTCTCCAAAAACTCAATGTGCAAGTTTTCTTCTAGTTTTCTAGTTCTAATCATGTAAACCCTAAATGCCTTACTATTTTTAGAGTAACCAAAAAAGAATCCCTCATCTGATTTCCCATCAAAGTTGCTGAAATAGTCTAAGGTGTTAAAAATGGTAACATGACATCCAAATGGTCTCATAAAGCTTAAGGCAGATGTTCTACCTCTAAAACGTTCATAAGGATTCTTGTTGTGAGGCTTAACCACTAGTACCCTATTTTGTACATAACAAGTAGTATTAACTGCTTCAGCCCAAAATGAAATGGATAACTTAGAGTCAGCTAACATGGTTCTAGCAGCCTCTATTAGTGTCGAATCTCTCCTTTCAGTAACACTATTCTGCTGAGGAGTTCTATCTACACTAAATTCCCTCGTATATCTTTTTGTTCACAAAATTCATTCATAACTCTATTTAAAAACTTTGTGCCATTGTCACATCTGATTATTTTAACTTTCTTATCAACTAGGTTTTCTATCTCAGTTATAAAACTCTTAAGAATGTTACTGGTCTCATCCTTAGTTGCCATAAAAAAAACCCATGTGAACCTGCTATAATCATCAGTAACCACAAGACATCACTTCTTATTCATTAGGCTACTCACTGAAGTGGGACCAAACAAGTCCATATGAAGTATGAATAATGACTGAGTATTCGAGTTTAAAATCTTGGGCTTACAAGAGGCTTTGTGTTGTTTTCCCTTAAGACATGCAACAAAAGTATGGACATTTTCAAAACCTTTTGAAGGCAAACCTCTAACAGGGTTGTCCTTAACAAGTTTATTAATCACTTTAAAGTTTACATGACCAGGCCTTCTATGCCAAAGCATTGATTCATCAAGAGTGGCCTTTGCAACAAGACAAGTCAAATTCTCTTTAGGAACAATGTTTTGCATATCAACACTATACACATTGTTCTTTCTAGGAACTTAAGTAAAACCTGAATTTTATCAGGCAAATTGTAGTTGGGAGACAGAACAAAGTATTTAGTGTCAGTAAACAAAACTTTTTTCTTTTTGTCACACATCTGTGAGACACTAAAGAAATTAAACTTCAATTCTTGTACAAAGTACACATCCTCAAAATCAATTTTACCAGTTTTTGTAGTCCCTTTACTAGCAATCTTACCACCTCTAGCTCCTCCCCCAAAGGTAACATATCTTCTGTCAAAAGTAATGAAATCTGAGAGATAGGGCATGTTCCATGTCATGTGCCTAGAGCATCCACTATCAATATAGCCTTGATCATCATTTGGTAGATGTTCCTGCACATACAAACAAGGAAATTAGATTTCTTTGGGTACCCAAGCCATTACTGACTTGGATCTGCCTCGTGCATCAATGTAATCATGCTTCTTTAAAATAATTGTTGCACCATTGGGTTTGATAGGTCTCCAAACCCAACATGCTGAGGCCTTAACAGCATTGACCTTATTTACCATGACAACATCTTTTCTTGGCCTAGCAGTATTAAAGCTTGGCCTGACAGTATTAACCTTTCTAGTAACAGTATTAACTTTTTGATAACAGTTTTTGAAAGTTGATGTTGTTTTCCTTTTGAAAAGGTCTTTTGACAGTTGATGGTGGTGGTTTAGAAAAGTATGACATAGGTCTAGCACCATAAAATGTTGGTCTGGGGTGAGTAGTATTAACTAGCCTAGCAGTGTTAAACGGTTTTTGGCCAGTTTCATAAGAACTGCTCTGGGAGCCATGTTTCTATGGACATTGGGGTAGGCATTAGGGTGAGCTCTTTTAGCAAAAATATTGTGATTCACCTTGTTATAGGTATTTCCAGATACCTCCCTTCCCCATGGGTTAGAATTGTAGTTAACCTGCACATGATCAAAGCTACCATAGATATAGCAAGATTTATTATACATGACATAATCACTACCTAGTTGTTGGGATTTTTGATTGTTCTAGTTCCTCAGGTTTCCCCTAGGAATTTCTGATCTATACATCTCAGTATATTTAACTGTTTTCCCAACAGGTTTTTCTTGTTTAGGATTATTTGGAAAAACAGTTTTCTTTTCAGCCTCAACATCTGAAGATTCCATCAAAGAATCCTTAACCTCATTAGGAACATCTGCACTAACATCCTCACTAACATTCTCACTAGGTTTAGGTCTATATTATGTAAATTCAGGTTCCTTAAACTCCTCTATATCTGTTTGTGACATATCAACTTTAGCATGTTTATACAACCCTTTAATGGGTGGTGCAGCTTTGTTGTATCCTAAACCATTTTTAGTTCTAAGAAGCTAAGACTCTATGATCTTATGAGAACATTCAGATGCATATTCATATTTCTCTACATTAGCTTTAATGCTATCTTTTTCTAGCTTAACCTTTCCTAGCTCATTTGTAAGCATATTAATCTCAAAATCCTTATATATCATATCACTTTTAAGCACCGCAATTTGCTCACAAAAAGCTTCCTCATTATATTTGTAGAAAACAATTTAGTCTTATACTGAGGCTAATCCCCTTTTATAATTAGTCTGTTCAAACTCAGATTTGTTAAGCTCTACTCTTAAGTTATCATACTAAGTTTTAAGTGTTTCATAGTTTTTCAGACAAGTTTTTATACAGGTTTTATCAGTATATATCTCAGAGTCTGAAAACGCCAAGAGTGCCATGTTTGTAGGAGCTTCCTCTTCAGCTATACAGCTCCAATCAAATCCAAGACCATCTATAGCCACCATATCTTTGGAAGAAGTATCTTCCACATTCACTGTTCTTCTGGTGCTTTTCTGAGTCCTGCTCCTTCCATCCTGATTTCTAGGCCCTTTGCAATCTCTGGCAAAGTGTCCCAACTTATGACAGTTAGAACACTCTACCTTTTATTTATCAAAACCAGCTGTGTCGTTCCCACTGATGGTAATCTTCTTACCAGTCTTCTGAAAGAACCTCTTAGCCCTCATGCTTAGCAATGCCAATTTCTACTTCAAATCCATTTCCTCCAGATCATCCTCGTGGATTTGCTCAAGGTCTTCATGAGTAAGTTGAGACCTATTAGATTGATTGGCCAAGAAAGCATAGATAGTGGCATCACTCAAGCTAGCAGTACTAGCTTGAGTACTAGAAAACTATCTTTAGTACTACCAGTACTAACTCCAACAACAGTATTAACCTCATTTGTACTACTTGTGCTAGGGGTAGCCACAAACACCATGTTTTAAGAGCCTGGATTTGAGCCTGAGTTTGCAGTCTTCTTCACCTTTTGTTCAACAATTTTGAAGTTGTTGTATAGATCATCAAGGCTCATAGTGTCTATATCAGGCTTGTTGGCAGACTACCACATGAGTATTCCACTCAGTAGGTAAGCTTCTTAAGAACGTTGAATTCAGATCTTCTTGAGAAATGTTGACACTCTAAACATCTAATTTACTGACAATTTTATGAATCCTGTTGTAAATAGAATTAAGAGATTCTGAACTTGGAGCATTGAAATTTTCAAACATCTACTTCAGGAGGGTCTTTTGTGCCTTCTTAGTGGAATCATTACCACCAAATCTTGCTTGAATTGCTTCAAATAAGTTCTTTGAATCCTTGTGCTGATTAAAGGTCATCAGATAATCATTAGGGAGTGCCATTAGTAGCATGCTCCTAGCCTTCACATCATTCTTCTTCTTTGTCCTTTCTTCTGCAGTCACATGACCTAGTGTTGATATAGTTACAACACCATCAGCTATATTTGATGTGGGTACATGTAACACCCCAACCCGACAAGGGTAAAGATATCACAATACGGTTTCATATCAGAACTTTAAATAATATTCAATAGCGGAAGCCTTTACAAAAACTTACAAAAGATAATATAAATAACTTATATTCAAAATAAATCTAAGATCTCTATGGTCAAATCTTGCTCTCGTCTATACTCTCAAACCCAGATCAGCTATCCCATAAGCTCATCTTGAATGCTAAATACCTGCCGCAGGAAAAGAAAAGTGCGGCTGAGCTTACAAAGCCCAGTGAACGGATATAACAGAAACAAAGGCTAAAACAAAACAAATATACGAATAACAAAAATAAAATGAAATAATGACGACGGATCTTTTAGAATTCTGCGGAAGCACAAATATATAGAAATCCAAACAACCACATAACAGTTTAGACATCACCTAGCACATCGATGACCCAAACACAAACATATCAGAACGACCAACACATAACATATCAAACTAACAGATTAAGTATAAGCCAAACGGAAAGTCTCAAAACTAACGGAAACAGTTCTTAGATAATAACAAGGCATTCATACAAATCAATTAATCAATCATTTAATACACTTAATGCAATATTGTAGCAGCGGAAATGGCAGACAATATAGCTAAACCAGTTCTCATATCAAATCCTAACCTTAGCAGAGTTTAACATGGCAGGTCACATATGCAGACAGATAATTAACCTTCAAAACACTCAATTATACACTAGCACATTCATCTTGCAGATCAACACATTCACGTAACGATAACAAATCATAATATCAGATATACAAATCAGGTAACAATCTTATCCTATTATGACAATTAATAATCACTTCAACAAATACGCTATAAGCACATTCACTAACATATCATATCAGAAATATCTTTCTTCTTCAAAAGTAACATCAGAAAATATATGGAGTAGCTAGCTCCCAGAATTTTGTGAAGACGCGTATTGCACACGACATCATTCACCAGATAACATATCGGGATAACAGATCAGATCTAGGATGCATCCATACGCCCCTTCCTACATATTCAAAAATACGCTTCACCATCCAGAGACGTGGCAGAACATCACTCTACTGCCCTAGAGTCATATCAGAGGTGCATCACTGATACGGACATGGAACCCCCATGACTAGTTAAATATTTGGTTATTATCAACCAACTTAAGTCAAACAGATTTCAAATGTAGCACAGATCATAGTCACACACAAGGTCACAGAATCATACCAGATAGTTCATATCATAAGATTCATATTCATATCGTCAGAAATCATAAGTTCATCTCATAGAGACATATCATATATTCATAAACAGAAATTCATAACCAGAGGTTCATAATCATAAATTTATAATCCAATATAGCAGGGTTCAACAAATGTAAATATCAAAGTCTTCCTAACGTAAGTTCACATCAGATATTTCATAGTTCACTAGAACATAAATTCAGATAAGTAACATATCAAACATTCAGAAAAGGGTTCATAGCAATGGCATTGGGAATCCTAATAAGCATGAGAGATATGACGAAGAAGGAAAAACATGAGGGACCTTTACTGAAAAGGTCAGAATATCTGAACGATAACTCAAGTGTCTTAAAATAAGACAGAATATCCGTACCTTAAAGCAAATGAGAAGAAAAGCAAACGAATGAACGAATACGAAGATGTAACGTCGCGTCTCCTCCAACGAATCTACACGGATTATGATTTATTTAATACTTATTAGTATAACGGATTAATCTCATTAATACTTTTAGAGTTGTCAGATTATTCTCATTCTTAATGACGGACAGAATTACAATATTTTAGAGTATTAGTCATTAATTAGCCAAACTTATGGGTTGCAATGACAAACGGTAAACTTAAGGGCTTAATATGATAAATATCTTCTTTAAGAGCTTATATGATCATCTTTCAAAGTATAGGGTTTACAAAAGTCAAGACGGATTTTAGGACTTTCTTTCAAAATAGTTTACATAATCTTTTATAACGTACATGAAATAACGAAATTACACACTTAGCTTTTAACCCTAATCAACTTCCTATTTATGTTCTAGGGTTTCCATACTTTTAATATCATTCATTACGTATTCAATTAACATGTTACTTCCTTTAATGATTTCCATTTTGACCTAGAACGCACATGAAAACAAACCGAAGTTATCCCAAAACTCATGCATGTCCTTACGAAATTCATTTACACATGTTGACCCATAATTACCCAAAATTACATGTTGCACCTTTACCATCTTTAATTATATGATCTAAACTTCTATTATCAGATTTTTACACTTTTAGCCCAAAAGTTTTAGAATTTACGAAACATACCCTTTTAGTTAAATATAATTCGAACAGCCCTCTAAATATCCAAAATTACACGTTTAACCCCCATACTTATTTTATACGTTTAGTACATGTATTTTACTGTTTTACAAAAATAACCTTTAAGTTTCAATATTTACAAAACCAACCCACAACTTTTATGTAAAACCGATTAGGGCATAATTCAAAAGCAAGCCCTAAACCTAGGTTACACCAATCATTAGCTCCTCATTATTAGTTCATTTATTAACCTTAATGATAACAAGAAAACCCTAGTTCATGCAAACCCTAATCGTCCCTTTTTAATTCTTTCCTTTTTATGCGTTTTCGAACAAGAAAAACCCAAGACAATTCACACAAGCTTCGAATTCATAATTATGTATTTTATTCAGGTCTTTTAACATGTAATAGCTTCTGGAAAAAATAGATTCATGATCTCTAAAAATATTATACACCCATTCGTTATTAATATACGATTTTAGGGTTTTTGATTTCAAATAATTTCGTACAACATATTAAACATGCATGGCCAATCTTTATGTGTTATATACGACTTATAGGACTGAAATCATCATTAGAAACATACCCTTGATGAGCTTGGATCGTTAGAACAAAAGAAGCACAAAAACCCTTCTCGCCGAAACCCTAATCCATTCAAAAACTCACCACGACTAAAACAGCAGCTCTGGAACTCAAACACTATTTTTCCCACCTTCTATACCTTGAATCTCGTCCAAGAAAAATGGTTTCAAGCTCTGGAAACTAGAAGTCGAATTGTTTAGGGTTTTTAGGTCGGTTTGGGAATAATCGGTATTTAGGGATTTTTAGGAACCGAATATATGTATATATACTTGAGTTACAAATTTTCTTGTGGGCTTTATGATGCATTGGACTTAAAATAAATGGTCTCTTAATAATATAAATTTATATTGGGCTTTTACTAATTAATTTCTTTTATAAAACTATTAAATATATATTCGGCTAATTAATAAAATTACATAATTGATTTTAGACAATTATAATCTATAAAAATTAACGTTACAAGGTCATTCAAGATTAATTTGGATCATATGGGATATTTCTTAAAATTCTCTGAATTTACATAGCTTACTTGGTATTCTTTTGAATTAATTATTCATACTTTTGATTGTAGGGGTATTTTGGTCTTTTTGTGAATTTTAGAAATTCAGGTATTACAGTACAGGTTTGAATGAGTTTCCATTCTCTATGATGTCCCATAGAGCATAATCTGAACCTAGAAGTATTGTTCAGTTCTGAGCTTCCAAATCTCATAGTCACCTTGCTTCAGAATATGTAACTTTGTTCTAGTTGTTATTTGAGCAGTCTCAAGATCCATATCTTCTTACTGAGCTTTAAACGATTCTTCTAATATCAAAGTTTTAGAGACACAAGCTCTGATACCACTTGTAGAATCCCAAACTATGGATCGATTCTATAGCTTATAAATAATATGTTGCTTAGGATAAATCCAAAACAACAATGGTAGAAACTTTGTTAAGTTTAAGGAGTATTCAAAATCTACTTAATAACACTTAGAAGATTAAGAACAAATATGACTGAACAAACAATATCACCAAAAGCTTCAATATTATTAATCTTAATAATACGAGTACTCTGTCTAGTACTAGGGTTTACAACCTTGAAGCTATGAATAAACTCTATGCGACTATATGATAAACGTATAACCTAGGATCTCCTTTTACACACTAAGGAGTCCTTTACAAGATAAGTAAGTATCTTCTATATTGCTACAAAAATATGCGTATCTTCTAAATACATAAGATATATGCTAAATATGTTGATACATATCTCTTCACACTTCTCTATCCACTAGCAGTCTTTATCTTCATCAGCAATATAAACTATCTCCAGCAGTCTTAAGTTAATCTGGTAGTACTAACTTTACTCTAGCAGTACTAACTGAAGTTAGTACTGGTAGTGTAATCTAAAACTGTCTTGGTAGTACTAAGTATGCAGACCTTTAATTCCCAACAATCATTTTTAAACTTTACATTACTCGATCTTTGATGAGAACTTTTCTTGAACTTTTCGTAACTTCATCTTGTGTAATGATGTTGGTATGAGCATATGGATCTGAAAGCGTATTGAGGAACATGATGACGATAAACGGACATTCCTCCAAGGGAATATCATTAGTACCTGCATAATTAATGTTAGTTATAAACACCAATCGATCACGGTGGACTTTTCTTAGAGAATAGACCACTACAACTGTTTTACTGGTGAATGTCTTGATTCATTCACCTTGGTACGACACATCAGCCATACGAATCCCATTAGGGGCAGTTATCATTACATTGGATAAATCCAAGTAACGAGCCACGTCATCAAGACTCGATTCATGAAAGGAATCTCCTTGGTGGGATTTTCAACACTTACATGTTTGGATGTCTAGAGTATTTGCAGCATAGTGTGCAAACATTTGTCAGATCCTTTGTTCCTGAGTTGGATACCCTCAAGAAGTCTTACAACAAAATAGGTGAGCCGCTGAAGTATACCAAAATAATACTCCACGACTGTAAACTGTTTGGAATATAGTAACCATCACGATGTGTAAGGCAAGTTCAAAAGATATTAGAAAAGACTCTTATACAACTTGTTTCCTTTTTGGCGAACACAAGTGTATGTTTGGAAAGTATATCTAGAGATCTTTTGATGAATCTCATGGCTCTAGACTCGATTAAGTGCGTTTTAATTTAAGTGGTCGGAGGTTGGAGCAGACTGCCACCTTTTAAATAACAACACATCTCGGAGTGAGAGGTCGATAGATTATATATTAGTTGTAACACCGCCAAAATATCGCAACTGAAGATAATGTTACTGGGGTGTTACTTCATAGTACAAAGTTCAAGTTATAGAAAACGAACTCTAAATGAAAAGTTTTAAAAAGTTCTCATTCGATAAATAATATCAGAGTTATAACAAGAGGTCCCAAAGTGTAAGATTTCATAAACGTTTTACAGAATATTATCGAATGGTGAATATAATGCACCCCTGTCTTCAAAATATGCCATGCAACTCTAATGCTCCAAGCCAAAGTTAATGCTTTATGGACCTGAGAAAAAACATGCTAAAGTGTCAACACAAAGCTTGGTGAGTTCATAGGTTTTTTTGTAAATAAGATAAAAACCTTTGTAAGTAAGTCCTCATCACAAGTATATGTCAACCTAATCCTGTTACAAATTCCGACAATACAAGATTTGTAACATCTTAGGTTCACATATAAATTCATGATGTTAAATGTAAATATTAAGTGCGGACCACAAGAAATAAGTGTATATGACCATTATAACACATACATTATCATATACAAAAAGTGTTATCATTGCCCTAAGTTCATGACACTGAAGCGTTAAGTTTTATGGTTTCTAGTTTCTCGTAGATGTCCACTCAGGACACCCAAAGTTCCTCAAATGATTATGCGTCCATTTGAATTACCTATCATTACCATTGTGAAGGGTAATCAATTCATCGAACCTTTTTACTTCCAAACTAGCAACCCTACAAATTGGCTTTCTTAGTATAACATCTCCCATCTCTTCATCACGATAAGCATCCGTATTTCCACAATAGCAAATTCTGTAACACTAGGAATTTCCAAAAAAAATAGGCACATTTATAAAAGCTACCACCACATTTTCCCCTTTATAGTGAATTTACTCTTCCATTATCTAATTACAAAAAAATCTTTAGACATCAAATATATTGAAGAATAGGAAAAACGTTCGCATTTACGTGTTTGAAACGTATCATGCATGAAAATTGATTATAAACACAATCAACATGTATCATCCTATCATAATAAAAAAAAAACAATGATACTCATTTACTTCCTCAATAACATCCTTTTGTATAGTTTTTTATATGTTCTTCTTAGGTCCATCAATAATTTCACGCTCATTGAGATCTATCCATCTCCTGATCATTAGGCACTAATGGTTCATCTAGATCTATTAATTCTAAGAAATCCTCATGTTCAGGGTCTTGGGATCTATTTAAAATCAGTTTTTGTCCCATTTGCCTATCTTCTAAATCAAGTTCCATACGTTCAAGTATTCCCATCACATAAATAGACTTAATTGTGTTGCTAATTGAATTATCATTCTTAAATATTGATTTTTCATTCCCAACTTTTAAAGTAACCTTCCTTTTAAAAACATCTAATTTAGCATGGGCCCTAGATAACAATGGTCTTCCTAGGATCATTGGTATTTGTAAATCCTCGGGCATTTCTAAGATGATAAAGTCAAATGGAAAGACAAATTTATTAATTTTTACCAACACATTTTATGCTATACCTTCGGGACGTTTTATAGTTTTATTAGCCAATTCTATAATCTATACTACATTATAATGTATTTAGGACTTTCTATAAAAGGAAGTCTTAAAAATATAAGCCTATAGATGTTACTATAATTAGTAATTCATATAATTAATAAAAGAAGCATAATGTACAACACTTTAATGCACATAATTTTCAGAGTACAAGACAAGAAGCATAACGTACATCACTTTAATGCACATATTAAAAAAACAAAACACCACAATTAACTAAACAATAAATACAATTAATACAGTTATTAAAACACCCCTAACATAATAATTACAAATTATCAAGCATATTGTACAACCAAATTAAACACAATTCCAACATTAAATGTCACTAATACAAATAAACGAGCAACAGGCCAAATGGGCTTGAGCCCGAGCGGGCGCAGGCCAAACGGGCTTGAGCCCGAACAGGCACTGGCTAAACAAAATTTTTGAAATCCGTAAATTTATTGTCAAAAAGAACAAAATAAACTAAAATACACGATTCACTTGAAAATTTTATTCCAGGGTACCTGCTGCTGCAACGTGTGGGTACCCTGCATTAAATGTCACTAATACAAATAATAAAGCACATTATACAAATATTAAAGCCCGAACGGGCAACGGGTAAATGGGCTTGAGCCCAAACAGGCGCGGGCCAAACGGACTCAGCCCGAGCAGGCACGGGCTAAATAAAATTCTTGATATCCGTAAATTTATTGTCAAAAAGAACATAATAAACTAAAATAAATGATTCACCGGAAAAATTTATTTCAAGGTATCCGCTGCCGCAACGCGCGAGTACCCTGCTAGTTAATTGTATAGGAACAAGTTTTCTTAATCCTAACTTATTAAAAGTCAAATAAGGCATCATACTAACACTAGCTCCTAAGTCAACTATGGCTTGATTAAAAATTATACTAGCAATACTACAAGGTAAAGTAAAACTCCCCATATCTTTTTATTTTGGAGGTAGAGCATCATTTAGAATAGCCGAGCAATGAACACCCATTGTTGCTTTCATCTCCTCCTCAAGCCTTGATTTATGTTCTAGTAGTTCCTTTAAATTCTTGGTAGTTTCAGATTCATCTTTCTTTGGTTCATTTATATCCAATTTCTTTAAGTCGTCCAAGAATTCTTCATCATTACTCCTATCTTCTCTTAAACGTCCAGGAAAAGGAATTGATGGCCGATTTGGTTGGACCAATGGCTTAGTTACTCCAGCTACCTGCTTCTCCTGCAACATCATAGAAATAAAACTAGAAAAACAATCAGTATCATAAACAATACAAGAATCAGGAATTAGCTCCTTAGAAGTAGTGATCTATTTAACATGATCACGTGGATTCGTTTTAGTTGCACTAGGGAGAGCTCCATAACCCCTCTCTTGAAGTACTTTGCTCTTTGAGAAATTTGAATCTCCAATGCCTTGATTGAAGCTCCTTGATTTTTGATTGAAGCATCTGTTGAAGCTCGAATTTCCTTGATCAAGGCGGAGTGTTCTTCATGTTATTTTGTTGAGTAGGCCATAAAATTATTTATGATTCTTCCAAAGTTTGTATTTTTTCTTGATATGATGTATTCCCCAGTGTTTCAAAAAAAGGTCTACAAGGCCGATTAATCGCCGCTTATGCGCTACAAGGCCACCAACCTTGCTGATTTATGTAACTGGGTCAAACAAATAGGTCAACCGTGGTCAACGGCAGTTAATGGTGGTCAAACTTGGCGGAAACCTACAAATCTTGCCGGAAGTACCCAAAACTCACCTTAAACTTATTTTGATCACTTACAGTAACTGTCTAAATCTATACAAGTTGTTTTTAAAAAAAAATCTTGCAGAAAATACGTAAAACTCGCCAGAAATACACAAAACTTGGCGGAAATACCCAAAATTTTATCAAAAATGCCAATCCGAATAATCACCGATTAATCCCGCCTAGACCGATTACAAGCTAAAAGGTGGTCGACCGACTGACTACCGATTCACGATTTTTGCAACCTTGGTATTCCCAATCACTATTTGGTAGAATCCTAGGGCTGCTACTCTATATCTTCCTGATGGCGGAAATGGTACACCAAATTAAGTACAGTATGCCTCTTCTAGTGTCTTACTTTCTTCCTTCATTAGACACTGCTTAGAGTAACGTGGTCCATTGAATAATTCACACCCTACTTGAGCAGCATACACCTTTTCATTTACTTTCTTAATGTCCCTGCCAAGATTGTTCTGTTGAGCTTGAATAGTAGTTAATCCATCAGAAGTATCATTACCTTTGCTCCTAGTTGAAGCTCCATCATGCCACATTCGATAGCGGTTAGCCAAGTCTCGGATGGCTTTCTTAGCCTCAGTTGCAATCATCTTAGGGATAGCTCCTTTAGAATCAAGCATTTATTGTGTTGTCATATCCAATCCTTTATAGAACAAAATTGCCTCCTCCATGCTAGTCAAATAGTGTTGAGGATATCTCGATAATAAATCTTTGAATCACTCCCAAGCCCTGTAAAGAGTTTCTTCAACCTCTTGTTAAAAGTTATTGATTTCCTCCATTCTTTTTGTAGTTCTTGAAGGTGGATAGTATTTGCTTAAAAACTTTTCCTTATGAGCATCCCCAGTAGTAATAGATCCATTAGGTTCATTTCTCAGCCATCTACTAGCAGGTCCAGTGAGTGTAGTAGGGAAGACACGCAACATTAGTTGATCCATAATCACATATGGAATGTGAAACAAGTCAACTATCTCCAATACTTTTTCAATGTGCTTATTTGCGTCTTCATTTTCTGAACCACTGAAATTATTTTCACGCAATTCTTTGAGAAATTATCCCTTGAGCTAAAATAATGTGTCTTTCTCAAATTTTGGTCTACAAATACCCGAACCATTGTCCTCTTGGGTTTTAGTCATGTATTCATCCATAGTTGGTTAATTCATTGTAGCAATCACTTCTTTTTCAGCAAACTGATTCTCGGCATCAGCAAATAACTCGAATTTAGGAGAACTCGAATGATCAAAACTTGTTGTTTTGAAAAGCTTCCTACACGAATCTAAAACTCGTTCCGGTTCATTAACAAGTTCTCGATTTGAACTCTGGGTTATGCACTACTTGAATACAAGGATTAAATATTAGTAGGATAAGCTCGAAAGAAGGAGAATGCAGGAAACTAAACACGAAAAAGGAATACGAAAACTTAAAAATTCTGCTGTTCCAGACAGTCGATACGCCGAATTTAGAGAACCGAATAATTCGTATTGAGTTTTAAGATTGAATACGTGTTTTAAAATTTAATATGTTGGATACGCCGTACTAGGCAAATCAATCAGAATGTCAGACACCATATTTTTAATAAACACAGTAAAGACACAAAATTAAAAAATCAAACACACTAAAGTAAAAACTACTAAAATTAACTAAAACACATAAAATAAAACACACTAAAGCCACAAAATACCAATAAGTAAGTAAAAACAAAAATCACTCCCTGTCAGTGGTGCCAAAAATTTGATTTATCGTTTGTAGTTTATATTATCTTACCAAGTTTTATATTTATATTTTGATAAACTAACCTATAGACTAACACTAACGGGCAATGTATCCAATCAGTTGTAGCTAGTTAATGATAAGTCAGAGTCGTGCTCTAGGAGTGAGTTGCCTAAATACTAACCTAAAGGTATTCTAATTATCTAAATTAACTAACACACCTAAACTAATGCAAATAGAGGGTTTTCAGCCTAAGAGACTGGCATGGATTTTGATTACTAATTAACTAATAAAACAATTAAATAAACTAATTAAACTATTTATATCAAGCAAACGATAAATGATAAAGGTCGAGGTCGATAGTAAGGGAGAACGTGCTAGCTAACTTCATCATAGCAATTAATAGTGATTTGTCTACAAGTTAAATAATTATTTAACTTATTTCGTTGGTGATTCATGAATGTAAGGTGGTTCTTCTTCCTAAATCCTAGGGTAACAAAATGTTAACGCTATCATAGTTAACAAGACCGCATAATGTCCTTCAACTATTAATTATAATTTATCTAGTTTTAACTAACTTAATTTCCTTAATCATGTAATTATCTAACCCAGAGGCATTACGTGCGCTAGCCCTAATAGTGGAATTTGCTATGGGACCATTACATATGGTTTTCCTTAGCTAGGGGCCATTACAGATGGTTTTCCCTGCATTCTACTATTATGATACGGATTTTAGGTTTACAATTTAATTCAAGTGACCACAATTATGGATATTTAAATTACAGAAATCAATTCATATTCCTACAGATCTAGAAAAATAGATAAGAACTCAATCAAGCAAGTAAACGAGTATTTAGCGATTAACAAAAATAATATCCAACGAAAAAGCAAATAATTGATGTAAAGAAATCAAAATCAAATGGTATTCATAACTTAGCTAACACATAAGGGTGTTAGCCCCCATAATCTCAGTAGCAAAACACAAAGTAATAATCAAAACGATAAAAGTATGATTCATAAGGAAAACGATACGCTAACCGAATGATTATTCAAAGTAATGATGATACAAAGAGTTCTCCTATGGGATGACTATATTTGCAGGACCTTCTTGGCTCCTAAAATCGTCTAGAAGTCGAGCTTGGTGGTAAAAAGCATAACCTAAGTTGAACGTTAGGTTTTCTATATATAGTGTTTGGAATTGGCCCGATACGGCGTATCAGATGTCTCCAATACGGCGTATCGGGGTTCTTTAGCGTGGGCTTCACGATTAAAATATATTGAATAATGTACGAACCGCCTTCCAATACAACGTATTGATGACTTTGAATATGGCGTATTGGGGTCTTTCCCGATCATGGATGTCTTGTGAAGTCAAGGGTTGGATATGGCATATTCGTTGAGGTGAATACAACGTATTTGATCTCTAAACAGTAAACTTTTCTTATATTTCTTCGTTTTAGCTCCAAATCACTTCTTTTTCCATAACTTTCATCGATTGCTCCAATATTACTGAGATTTAACAAAAGTGAACAATTAAGCACCAAATCTCATATAAAATAGTATAAAAGAAGCAATTTAAACGGAATAAATGATGCATATATTTAGTATTTATTTGATGTCATCTCTATCCAAACTCGACAAGAAATCCACTATTTATCAAAAACTATGTGTCGTGTTCATAGGTGGAGGTAGCAACCACGAAAATCAGGAGGATGACAAACAAGAAGGTCGAAGAATTCGTCCAACCATATGCGATGTTGTAAGAAATTGTGCAAGCAACCAATCCTCGTTCAACAGTAAGAGGGTTGATGAATGCCAGAAAATAATGAAGATGGATGATCGATTACCAACAACCTAGTTTTTTCTTTCAAAAATTCTGATAAATAATTTGGCATGTTCTTTAATTATTGATGGTTGTAGCATAAATAATTTGGTTTCAAGAAACTTGGTAGATTTTCTAAATTTACCAATGAAGATTTTTCCAATTAAAGGTTACCAATTTTTTAGGGTTCCGGTAACCATGAGGTAGTTCTATAAAACGAGGTTAGTTGTGTTGTAGATGATATTGATGAGTGTCATGTATAAATGGGGAGACCCTGAGGAATAACGGTTACACGTAAATGTGATCTTCAACAAAATCTCTACCTTTTCTCATGGGAAGGAAGGAGAACTGCTATGAATCCACCAGAAATAAAACGAAAATTACCAATGCCCGAGGTTAAGATTGAAGAAAAGTTGTTGAAACCTGATGTCTTTGTTAAGGTTGATAATCAATGTGACATTGAAGTTGATACGACTAATATAAAATCATAGACTGAAGTACCGGAGAAGATAATGAATTATAGGATTTTGAAGAATCTTGAAAATGAAGCTACACAGTCCAAAGTTATTAAAGGTACAAAGGTTTGTGAATTTGATTGGGGGTTGATTGTGAAATTTTAATTGTAAAAACCAATAGAATTTTCAACGGGGAAAAAAAGAAACTTTCTTTGTTGCAATTGAAGATTTGCTTATTGTTGATAAGGAATACATAACCTGACTTTTGGAGTAATGGGTTGATCGTTGGGAGTGTGGTAGGCGTATAGAAAAAATATGAAGAGAGCACTCGAGTTAATGTGGAGTTCAAGGCTACAGCTGATAGGCATTGTTGGATGAAGAGTTGTGAGATAGGGGAAGCAACTACATATGAGAACTCACGATTCAAGTTCTTTTCAAGTAGGGGGGAATGATGAGGACAAGATTTGAGACAGAGAGTCGTGGACTTTATTTTCTCTACGACACAACCCTTTAAATTTCGTGACGCTGTACAACTCTCAAATAGGATTAGTATCGGTTTTTAAGTTGTACCACCGTAAAAGTGTCAGTGCAGTTTTCCTTTTTCTATTATTATGTCGGTTTTTACTTTAATTAGGTTACTTTTTTTTACAAGTTTTACATCCCTATAACTATAGGGTATTAAGGTTCATTATTATTATAATGCAACTGTTGAATTATTAATAATATATTATTCAGAGTTTATCTCTTATTAGAGTTGTATTCAACGGAGGTTTTATCCTCATTAACCTTTGGATTAAAGTTATCAAAAATTTGCTTTCGCGGCCCGTGTCACTATTTAACATGCTCACCGGCTCGATTTCATCTAAAATTATATCATGAAGTACGTAGTTAACTAGCTTAACCACAATCCAGACTTCTTTCTTTTATCGATTTCTTCATCAGCGTTAGAATAACGACATGTTAAACAACAAACATGTTGCTTAAAAGGTGCATTTGAAAGTAGACACATAGGTTAAACACGTAAGTTTCAAAATCAATAGTTTATTGGCATTAACTACAAAATCAATAGTTTATTGACATTAACTACAACTGGTCATAGTGTCAACAATATTACTACTAATATCAACTTAAAATACCAACAATTATCATGTGATCTTTACGTACGTTGAATGTTGTCTCCAAATGCTCCCAGCGTTATTATTTGTCTTTTAGCTAGGAACCCGTACTAATAAGACTAGGGGTGGCAATTTTCGACACGACACGATAAACGAAACGAACCCGACACGAAGTTAAACATGTTTGGGTTGAGGATAAACAGGTTTAGGTCAAAAACGGGTCAACCCGTGAACCCGTTTAAGTATATAAGATCTTAAAAATAAAATATATAACCTGGTTTTTATGTTGGATGTGGATTAAATATATTTTGTTATTTACTTAGTATGAGTGAATTATAATTTTGTACCTTAGATATCATTAAAATTGACGCTTATAATTTAGAAAATTGTCGCATAGTTATTTGTATGTTATTCTTATCATATTTTAGATCCTTATATCATTTTTAGCATTTAAACTAATTAAATCGACAAACCACCAGCTTTATTCACTGCTTGACCTATTTACTTAAATGGGTTAAACGGGTCACAAATGTGTTACACGTATTATGCAGGTGTGGGTTAGGGTTGAGTTTCTTGACACGATTAATAAATGGGTCGTGTTTGGGTAAAAGCTATACTAACCCGCCAACACGCTAACCCGAATAGGTTAACACGAACACGACTCGATTGCCACCCCTAAATAAGACCCAAAAACAAACCTTTGTAAGTACATCACCGAATCCAATACTGTATTTACATGTATATATAGTTGTAGACTTGTAGGGTCATGCTAATTAGGCACCCCATATAGGGGGTGTTTGTACTATCTCAATGATTGGGGTGCTGATTGGGATGCTTGGCAGTGGAAAAGATGGGTGCTTGGCAGTGGAGGTGATGTGGATTTTTTTTCTCGATTTTCGTGCCAAAATTTTGTTATAAGTATTTTTACTAGTAGTTTTTACAAGTTTTTTCAGTTTTGAGTTTTTGTTATACAAGTTTTTTCAGTTTTGAGTTTTTGTTTTACAAGTTTTTACAAGTTTTCAGTTTTTGTTTTACAAGTTTTTACAAATTATTTTACAGTTTTCAGTTTTATAACTTTAAAAAAAAACGTAGTCGGAAAATTTTTGAGGCTAAGATTCGAAGGTTGCAAAGTGAGATTTTATCTCACTTTACCGTCCATTCGGTTTCGGTTATCATCATCGCCTCGGAAAACTTTAAGGCTCAAAAATCATCATCGCCTCGGAAAATTTTAAGGCTAAAATTCGAAGGTTGCAAAGTGAGATAAAAATCTCACTTTACCGTCCATTCGGTTTCGGTTATCATCATCGCCTCACAAGTCACAACAGGTCTCAAAGGGTCATGTCTAACAAAGCACCCCATTTGCTACTAGCCAAGCACATCAGGTCTCAAAATTGCACAAGTCACAACAGGTCTCAGTCTAACCAAGCACCCCATTTTTTTAAATATGCTTATTTCATTGAAAGTTGCAAAGTGTGCTAAAAATCATCACTTTACCATCCATTAATGAAACTGCATTACCAAACAACACCAAATGAGGTGCTTGACATTCAGTGTGTCAGCAACACACCCGCTCGTGTTGAGAGTCCAGATTATGTGCCTTCTTCTCCATCTTATGTGCCTCCATCTCCAGCTATATCTCCAGCTGCAGATGAGGAGAATTTTATGCACCGTCCTCCGGTTCTTCCTCATCTTTTGTTACAGTCGTCTCGCGTTGACGAGTACGAGCGAGAGATTGCCGGATTGAGGAGACGCGTTTCAGAGTTAAAGTTTCGTGTGGGACAGATGGCAACATCATTGGAGCGACTACGCTTCGGGCGTGATTGATCTTAGTTTCTAGTTATATTGTGATTTTGTGAACCATGTGTCACACCCCCAAATTACCTGTTTTGCAGCGGAATGGAATTCCTGGGGATTGACTGTCATAGCATCACAATCACAGTTATATTGAACGACCTAAAGTGTCGTTTAGAAAATACATCGTTTGATTTAATAAAATAATCAGAGTTTACAAAGTAGGTCCCAAATGTAAATTAACTTGTGCGGAAATAAGTTTGTACAATTCAAACGATGTTTTAAAGTATGTAAAACCCAAGTGAGACGCGTCGTCATCGCGACTCCATGATGTGTCCAAATGCATGCCATGAAGTGAATACCTTAGATACCTGAGATAAAACATGCTAAAAAGTGTCAACACAAAGGTTGAGTGAGTTCATAGAGTTTGAATTGAAATGTAAAGCCCTTCAAAATCGTTTATGCAGCAAAGGCATCGTAAATCCACTCAGTTCCAAGTTCCGCCCATACAAAACTTGCAACTTGTGTATTCACAACCCATTGCCAAAGTGTAATAGTGTATGTTCAAGCCCACATCGTCAAATGAATTCACAAAATAGTGCCTAACTTAAGGTATCAATAGTTACTTGATATAACAAGTATGAGTGTTGATCAAATCGTTCCAAGACCGTTAGTCCATGATTGTACCAAGTACATGAATATACCAAGTCCGTTAGCCCAATGTTATACCAAGACCGTTAGCTCAACATTATCCAAGTCCGTTAGATCAATATTATCCAAGTCCGTTAGCTCAATGAATATACCAAGACCATTAGTTCAATGAATATGATATGGAAGTTCTAAGTGTGGCAAAACTGTTACTACGCATGACTAAGCATTCAGTTCAGTTAAACATGTAGTTTCAATTAATCATGATAGTTATGAAAATAATTGAGCATGTATCTCCCCCAAAACATTTATGAAGACAAGTAAAAACAGGGGCTATGAAAACTCACTTGGTGGAATGATGCGAAGACAAAAGTGAGTACACCGAGATGTAATGTGATACGTTAATCTTGACCTATTGTGAAGGATATGACATGTAATGAGTTGCAATGTAATGTTATGATATGCATGCACTACGTATGTCATTTATACCATTTGCGAGTTTTGAAAATATTACTTGTCGTCGAAAAATACTCGTTTGACGTCTTGACCAATCAAAATCACTTTTCAAGTATTTACGTCAAAATGTCATCCTACAATGGTTTTATAATGATTTTTGGTGAAATTATCACTTTTCGTCTCAAAACAATGTCGTCGGAATTTTCATGAAATTAACAAAAATGGCTTCGGAAAAGTAGTCGTAAAACGGTGTACGTCGATCGTTAGAGAACGAACTCGACGGTTTTGGAAAGTTTGTATCGATATCTAAAAGTTTCAGTTCAGGAGTTTTCGTCCAAAAGGTCTCGATCATAAAGATATTAAGGGCTAAAGATAGTGATTTTTGCTAGTTGTGTGCAGAAAATGAGTTTCGGCCAAGTTTGAACATCCGTAATTAATTTACTATGACTCCGCTTGACAAACGGCTTTTTGTTTTGAAAAATATGGCCGGTGAACTTGATTTTACTAGAAGACATTTCGTTCTAAAAAGTTTCACAACCTTGTTAAAAACAGCCGCAAACATGGACGTTACAGCTAGTGAAATACTTGTAACGTAAAAATAATATAGTTTTTCAGAAAATAATATTTACGGCAACTTTATAAAAACGTGCATATATTTGTCGTTTCAAATCCGTTTTCTGCGTATAATATGTCCTTAGCTTCGTATCGAAGTAAACTAATATATTTTTGATAAGTCGAAATAATTTGTGAAGCTTAAGGCTCGTTTTTTTACCCGAACAATGTAAAAACTGCATGCTGAATTTTCTGAAAAAGTTACGTTTCGTCGTCAAACTTTAAAAATTCACCACGGCTTCGTTATAAGTCCGTTTTTATCCGTTCAAAAGGCCACGGATTCGTTTTAAAGTATATTTTCTAAATATCAAGGCCAAAATGTCGTACCAACAGTAGGTTTTTCCAGAAATTCGAATTAAGGACAGAACCTAAATATATAGTTATCGAAAATAGTTTTTCTCGGACAAAACCTATTCTAATCCCTTCAAATCAACTCCGAAACTAATCTAATCCTACCATACACCTTCTTAGGGTGTCATGGGTTCCTAATCACCATCAAGACCAAAGAATACCATGGGAATAATTATAGGATGACCAATATGTATATATATAACTTCTAAAATCATGAAATAAATGGTATAAATCACATATCATGCATATAAGCTCCAAAAATGAAAAGAAACATATGAAAATGACAAGGAAACATGAAAATGATAAAAACATGCTTACAAGTGATAATGAAGAGGTGTAGGTAACAAGGATTAACTTAAATATCCTTGGTTTTTATTTCAAAACCATATAAAGGATATAACTAGATTGTAAATAACACTTGATCTTGATAAAAATTTTGATCCCTTTGTGATCCTCTTGTGTGACCGGTTGAAGAAGCAAGGAAACAAGGAAGAGAAAATTTTTCTAACTATGTGAATATTTGGTAAAGTGAATGAGTTAAGTGAAGACTTTTTAGGTAGTGTAAACTTATTAACAACCAAGACCATACCAAAATTAATAACACCCTCTAGGGGCCGGATTTTAGGGGCTTCTTGTCCCTCAATATATATTTTTTTTTTTATAAAATGTAACTTGTATATAATTTGTGAGAAAGTGTAATAAAAGTGTAAGAAAATGTACAAGTATAGGAAATTGGAAATTTTTGGTACAAGTAAGTTTTTAATAGTTCAAAATAGATTGTAATGATATAATAAAAATTGTAAAAATACATTCCTTGTGAAATTTGGGTGATAAAATAATTATCGTAAAATTTTTAAGAAAACGTCGTAATAATTAAACTT